>VUQS01060749.1:0-11286 GCA_015108495.1 Heterochromis multidens
ACAGTTGATTTCTTCACACCAACCTGCTTACCTATTGCAGATTCAGTCTTCCCAGCCTGGTGCAGGTCTACAATTTTGTTTCTGGTGTTCTTTGACAGCTCTTTGGTCTTGGCCATAGTGGAGTTTGGAGTGTGACTGTTTGAGGTTGTGGACAGGTGTCTTTTATACTGATAACGAGTTCAAACAGGTGCCATTAATACAGTTGACGACTGGAGGACAGAGGAGCCTCTTACAGAAGAAGTTACAGGTCTGTGAGAGCCAGAAATCTTGCTTGTTTGTAGGTGACCAAATACTTATTTTCCACCATAATTTGCAAATAAATTCTTTAAAAATCAGACAATGTGATTTTCTGGATTTTTTTTTCTCATTTTGTCTCTCATAGTTGAGGTATACCTATGATGAAAATTACAGGCCTCTCTCATCTTTTTAAGTGGGAGAACTTGCACAATTGGTGGCTGACTAAATATTTTTTTGCCCCACTGTAAATAGGATTTTGTGACACTGTCATTTAAAGTGTACCTCTGCAAAATGTTTCAGTTTTGTATCAGGTGGACCTAGAATACTCTCTATGATTATGTTCTGTCTTTAATAAACAAGTCTAGATGTCCCTTTTTTTAAGCCTTTTTTTTTGATACAGGCGATGATTCAAGGGGAGCTGGAGGTACTCAAGGACTGGTGTTATGAAGCGGTATGGCCTTTCTCACACACCGATTCTGTATTACCATACACTTCTTTAAACACTGATCTATGTATAAAGTAGATTGATTGCTCTATCTGCAGGTGGTTAGTTCTTCATTAAATGTCCTGTCATTGTGTTTTCTCCATTTTATCCTTTACTGGGTTTGCAGACATACAGCCAGCTGGCACATCCAATTCAGCAAGCCAAGGCCATGGGGCTTCAGTTCCACTCCAAGATTCTGGACATTGACAATATTGATGTAAGCTACTTAAGACAAGACTCTACAGATTGATATTCAAATGCAGAATATTGGCACTTCTTTGCATTCCCAGGTTTAAAAATTGCAATATTTCACTGGTTTACAATTCATAAGTGTGTTGGTGGGCACTCAGAATGCTTCAGGACAAGTTCTGAAACTGATAGCTTGTAATTTAAGTACAGTCACTGATGGTTATTGGTGCAATTTTGTCTGCATTAGCTCTAGACTCTTTATTACTTTATTTTTAAATGTTTAAATACTTGAATTCTGTCTAAAAATTAATGATTCAGTAAAACATTAATGCATCTTCTTCTCCAGCTGGCCATGGGTAAGATGATGGACCAGGGTCCAGTGTTGATTATCACTTTCCAGGCTCAGTTAGTCATGGTGATCCGAAACACCAAGGGAGAAGTGGTGGAAGGAGATCCTGTAAGTTTTACACACACACACACACACACACACACACACACAAAAACATAAACTGCTGTGAAAACAGTTGTTGGTTGATCTCCCGTACACTCAAAACAAAGAGCATATTCAAAGACAGCAAATTATATTGTATGATGATGAATTATAAAACTTTAGCTGGCATATTGTCATAATCACACTTGGGTGAGATCTTTGAAATTGGTCATTAGGAGAATGTAATGAGACAGTGGAGTCATAGTCAGCTGTTTGGACAAGGCCTTTGTTTATTTAGACCCAAACCTACAAAGCTTTATGGGCTGTAAATCAGCTCCCCTGGGACAGCTCAGGGACGCGTGTGGTTGGAAGTGAGGTCAAAGTATCCATTCAGTACCATGCAGCTGGCACATGCCCAGTGTTCAGAATATAAGGCTTCTGCCAAAGGATTAATGGTGGATGTACTGTTCTTCTGTATTTTATAAGCTGAACCCTAATGTCTGAGCATTAGACACACTCGGCCATTCAGGGACTTTTTTATGTCTCCTACACTCAGCGTCTCTCTGTTTCTCTGTCCGGTCAGAATGTCTTTCATCTTTCAAACTTTTAGAGATGTATGGGACACCTTGGTGTTGACTTAAAACTGAAGCTGCACAAGCTTTCTAAAGAGTCCCTACCTTTTGAGATGCCAGAGATTTGAGAGCAAACAGCACTTTTAGTAAGTTTTTCTAGAAATTAGAGTAACAAAGCAACTCCTAGATACAGTCCTGTTTTGTTTTTGGGATTTTTTTGTTTTCTTGGATTCCAGGCCAACAAATACTGACTAGCAATAATTATTTTGTAAGAAGTTATAAAAGTTTGGACATGTGTTCTAAAATAAAAAAAAGGAAGAATAAATGTTTGTTTTTTTAAAATAAGAAATTAAAAGAATGGTAAGTAAAATTTTGTACAAGCATAATTTGGTGTAATCAGTACAATTAAAGTCCCGCTGGATGTGAATAGCTTTATCTATTTTTATCTCTTGCTCATTTGTTTACACATTTTGTGGTGCTGGTCATGGGCAGTGGCGAGATATTGCAGTGTTTCTGGTATCTACACTTGATGAAAATGAAAATAATAAAACATACATGGGGAAAAACAGTAGGAGACTCTGTGTATTAAACTCAACATAGCTTAAAACAAGCCAGCAGCAAAATAGATGATTGTATGTTGCTTGTAAATAAGTCATTTACAAATGTATGATTAATGTTTTTTTGTTTTGTTTGAACAATTTAAGTGCACTCATCTGTTATTTTTCCTCCAGGAAAAAGTGCTCAGGATGATGTACGTGTGGGCTCTCTGTCGAGACCAGGAAGAGCTCAACCCATATGCTGCTTGGAGACTACTTGATATCTCTGCCTCTAGCACTGAACAGATCCTCTAAGACTCTTTGATATGCACAAAACAGTCAGGGAGAGACCATACTTCACCAAATAGTCTCTGAGGCTGGCTGGGAGGATCGGGGAGGACGAAGAAAACACAGGGATGGACATGTGGGGCCTGGACTTACTTCGCTATGGAAACACTGTGGAGTAGTGTTGCTGAATGCTATAGGTGCTTCACCGTCTCTCTTTGACTTCACTTTGGTTCAGTCAGTTATTCCTGACCATTCCTCAGGCTTACACTTGGGGGCAGTAGACTACCAACAACATTCATCCAAAGTCTTTTTTGCCGTGCCTGCATGGCTGTCCTTTTCTGAATCTGATGTAGGCCTGCCATTGTTGGCATTTAAAAGATAAATGACGTTATTAAACTTAGGTTCAACTTATCAATATGGGAAACAATTATGTGGGAATCAGCGGAATAGTTTTGTAACTGAAACTTTGAAAAAGATTGGTTAATTTCTTAAAATGGACTCAGTCCTTTATCTAATCAGTCCCTCATTCTGTCTTTTCCTCTCTGAGACACCACCATATACCTTTCTTCCACTGCTGGTGCCTAATGTAAAACTGGTTTCATACATTTCCACTAACAAGAGATTCACGCTCTTATGGCACATCACCTTAAAGTTAGTGGGCCCAAAGTTGGAACCACTGACGCCCGGTGGCTATGGGAGGTACTACAGCAAAAAATGTCCTAATTATTGACAGATGTAGACCACCACTTCTGTCCATGATTTTATTTCCAAGAAATTAACTTTCCCTATAAAACACTATGGAACATTCGGTTCTCAAGCATGTCGAAATGTGGGTTGGTTGTTTCAAAAGTCACCGAGGCAAACACTGGTCCTGAAGTGGCTCCACACCAGCACTGCATTGGTGGAAGAGGTAACAGTGGCTGGTTTCGCCAGTGCCAATCAGTGCTTTCCTATCTTTATCAAGGATTGTCATCCTTGTTTGTATGATAACAATTCAGTGTGATTGCTAAGCTGTAAGAGTCTATATTTATTATGAAAAATAAAGATGAACAGTCACTTTTGGAAACACATTTCAATCCAACTTTTTTTTTTTTTACCTTTTACCCTGCAAATGGTTAAGCTTGCCTTCAGTTTTGGAGGATATCATGTGATTCCTTCTAGGGCAGTTGCTAATTATTTTTTTAAAATTAAATCCTCGTGTGGGATTTCACTGTTGGATGTAATATTTCCTTTGGGAACATTTCCAGAGCTGAGCTAAAGCACTCATTTGCTTTGAATGAATTTTAGCAACCTGTGTAAGCCTGAAGTGTGATGGCTCTCTTGATGTGGGATGCACATGAGTAAAAAAACAGATTTTTGATCATCTTTAACCAAGACCAAATTGAATTGCTTCATCAGCATCATTGATTTGTGCCATCATATGCTTCTCTCCAGTGTTTTCTGGTAAAATTACTTGGCCTTCAGTGCTGTAATGTGTCATAAAGTCACTGCTACAGGTGATCAGTGTGTCATATTGTTGTACAATCAGCATCCCAGTTGTTCCTCTCATAGAAATGTACAACAATATATGGTTACAAAGGCCAAATGGCACCCACAGGATTTTGGAGTCTGGAAAAATACAGTTTACCTTCAGTGTGAATGTCTTTATTAATAAGTAATTTTAAAGAATAATTAGGTCTTATTACAAATCTTTCTTACATGCACCGGTTTGTTGACAACCTGTGCATCCCCAGTTTGCACAAGTAAATTGGTCAGAGTATGTAGATTGCAAACAAAGTCGCATAACACCAAACGTTTTTCTCCTGTCAAGCCAAAAAAGAAGTCATGTCTACATTTTCTTTTATTTGGATTATTTCCATTGTGTACAATGTGAACTCATTTAAAATGTACAAATTGCAGTCAGCAGGATAACTCCATTTTGGTCGTTGTCATGTGTTTTGTTTTAGTTTGTCAGTAACTTTTGTAACGTCCTTAAAACTGTTTCATGAAAGACCAGCGAAATCTGTCAAATGGATTCTCTGTTCTTCACTAACGGTGTACTTTTCTTATATACAGACATTTTATTAGGTACACTTTGCTGGGACCGGATTGGATCCTCTTTTGCTTTCAAAGCTGCCTTAATCTTTGGTGGCATTGATTCAACAAAGTTCTGGAAACATTCTTCAGAGATTTTGGTCCATTTTGACATGATAGCATCACATAGTTACTGTATATTTGTTGGCTGCACATCCATGATGACAATCTCCCATTCCACCACATCCCAAAGATGCTCTATTGAACTGAGATCTGGTGTCTGTGGAGGCCATTTGAGTACAGTAAACTAATTTTTATGTTCAAGAAACCAATTTGAGATGATTTAATCTTTGTGACGTGCTCTTCTGCATACCTTGGTTGTAATGAGTGGTTATTTGAGTTACTGTTGCCTTCCTATCTAAGAAGTCTGGCCATTCTCCTCTGACTTCAGGCAACAACAATGCATTTTCACCCAGAGAACTGCCGGTCACTGGATAGTTTTCTCTTTTTTGGACCGCTCTCTGTAAATTCTAAAGGTGGTTGTGTGGGAAAATCCCAGTAGATCAGCAGTTTCTGAAATTCTCAGATCAGCCAGTTTGGCGCCAACAACAATGCCACATTCAAAGTCACTTAAATCACCTTTCTTCCCCATTCTGATGCTCAGTTTGAACTTCAGCAGGTCATTATGACCATGTCTACATGTCTAAATGCACTGATTTGCTGCCATGTGACTGGCTGATTAGATATTCGCATAAACAAGCAGTTGAACACGTGTACTCAGCAAAGTAGCTGATAAGTGTATGTCTAAATGTTTTCTGTACAGATGAAATGGTGTGATCACAGCAGATGTTCATTGTCTGCAGCAGTAACAAGACAGCTCAGGACAGATGGTGAGATACAGAGCAGAATGCAGTGTTGCATTAATTTGGCATGTTCCTGTATCTCTCAAAGAAGGACTGGGTGACAGAGTGGCTAGTGGTAAACAGGCTTGCATGTTGTGTAGGAGCTCATGTGTATTATAAGTCTGTACATGTAGGCCAGCACCTCCACTGTTCAAGCACTGTCCTGGATGATGAATCCTGACTGTTGCTAAGCTGTGCTGAGGTTGCAGCTTCCTGTTACAGTGCTCATCGCTCACAGTGTACCCCTGTAGTTCTCTCACACACACTACTCTCCACACGGGTGTTCAGAGGAGAATCCTTGGAGAATTCACAGCTGCAGACTGTGGTCAGATTGATCCTGTCAGAGACCCACTGACCAAGAGAAGCTCTGACTCATACTTTTGTGCATGTTCCATATGCTATCACAGTGATTTGATTTTTAGGTCGATTAATGAGCTCACAGGCAGTGTGCTAATTAGCTTGCAGAGTCTTGCTGTATCAAATAGTAATCAGTTGGGTAGTTGTTGTTTAAAGCTCTCTACTTTGATGCTTCTACTTCAAGTGAAAGTGAACGACACACATGAACTCCTGAGCAAGTAAATGAATCAAAATATTTGGACCTTAGAGCATTGTTAAACATACTGAAAATGCCAATTGGCAAAATCAGTCTTGGCAGGCTGGTTGCCATGAACTATAACCCTGAACTGAAATCTGCAGATGCCTGGAAGAAAAGAAATTGATCTATAAAGATATGGATTGGAAAGTGGGTATACTCCATTGTACATATAATAACAAAAAGACCAAACATTAAAGATGCCCTCTTGTGTTTTTCCTCTTTGAAAAAAAAATGGTTTTGTGCAAATGAAATTAACAACCCATAAAAAGTGAATGGTTTAGCAGTTGGTGGCTAAAAACCATTTCTCTCTTCTCCTCTCTTCTAGTGTCCTTGTCACTACTGTTAGCATGGGATGGTACCTGCAGCCCATTGATGTTGCACAGGTAGTCCAGCTTCTTAAGAATTGCACATCCATACATGCCATCACAAGAAGATTTGTTGAGTCTCCCAGCACACTTTCAAGAGTGTAGAGGAGACACCAGGAGACAGGCCTTTACACAAGAGCTGGGCGGGCCCATAGAAGGATATCAACCCAGCATCAGGATCAGTTTCTGCTCCGTTGTGCAAGGCGGAACAGGAGGAGCACTACCAGAGCCTAGAGCCCATAAGCATGGCATGAAGGCCCAGCATACTTTAGTGGGGCCTGTGCTCACAGACATGCATCAGGCAGCTTGACTGGCATTCAACAGAGAACACCAGAACTGGCAGGTCTGCCACTGGTGCCCTGTTCTCTTCACAGATGATGCTGCTTGCCATGGCATCTCCAGGCTCTTTCATGCCTGTCAGATGTGCTCAGTGTGAGCCTGCTCTCATCAAGGATTATTTTAAACTGTGACTCATGCAAAGCAACTCAAAGGTTAAGAATAAAAACATGAAGCTGGAAATTAAGATAACAGGTCCCCTTTAAGCCACCACCCCCCATGACAATACTGGGATTTAATACTAACCTTAAAACTGACCCAAATGGTCAAAACCTTATTCTTACTCCAAACCTCGAAAGAGCTAAACCTACAGTATTTGAATGGATGGCAAAGACATGCACATGCCATAGGGGAAGTTAACTGTTTTGTGAACAAAACTGGGATATTTTTGTTTCATATATGCACAGGACACAAAATGTCATCGTATAAAGAGAAACAAAGGTAACAGTCATGCAGCTGGCCATCCAGCAGCTACTCATGCATATGTCTTTCTGCACACAGGGAGAAGTGGTGCTAGGTGAAGAAAGCCAACAAAGTAGGACACAAGTGTCACATACGGTCTCTCACTTGACGGGTGAGTGCTGACATCCTGCCATGGCCTGGGATCCAGGTTGGCAGCTGCAGCAGGACTAACAAGCTGAGTGACAACAACACGAAGAAAAGGAACTTTCAAAAGTGTAACACATCAGAAAACACAATAATTAAGAATTTAGCAAACATCTTTTGTCTGTAAAGCTATTCTGTCAACAACATTGTGCACTGAGATTTAAAGATAATAGTTCTTAAAATTGAAATGATTCATTATTAAGCCCAAAGTCCTTGACTGTAAAAGCTTCATGTCATTAAGATAACTGACTAGCTTTAATTTCCCCAACACCTATTGCTGTTGTATTGTTCTGTGGTGTTACACTTACCCCAGTTTTATATCACAAAAGGAAAAATTTCAACACATGCTAAGTGCTTCTTGCCCGCCAGCCATCCCTTTATTCAACATCCGTCCTGTTTCCTTTCTTCTCTGTCATCTGTGTGATGCCCCATTAACTATGCTGTCCTTGAGCTCCCCTGACACCCCGTTTCCTTTAGGGTGATTAAAACCAGCATCTGCAATTCTCTAGTCCTCCTTTCATCTAATTATCCATTTTAACAGATTTGCCACTAAGGCTAAACTAGGTTAACCATGTCACATCATTTTTCTGTAGCTGATTATAACAAATTAATTCGGCACTATGGTGGGAGGCAACATCTCACTTCACTGATCATCAAAGAAAAACAGCAATTCCATCAATCAGATATTTTCAGGTGGCCTCCTCACTGGCTGCTGCACAGTAAGTCTGTTGGAAAAAGCTCAGATGAGGGTTGTTTGTGTTTGCGTGCGTGTAGGAGTGTGCTGTACAGGTACTCACTTTGACCCAGATTCATTGGTGCAGTGGGACACTGGGCCAACATGTTGACTCATAATCACAGAGGGAAGAGTGCATACACACATACTCATTCACACAGGTGGTCGGACAGCAGTCCAGGGGAAAGGCCAGAAAGGTGCACTGGTGTGAGAGGGATTATGCAGGGGCAGTGAAGTGTGTCAGGAAGCTGCTGGGCCACTGTGTTTGGACAGAGGCCAGGTGAGAGCCTTTCTCCTTTGGTAAAGAGACTAAAATTGAATATATGGGGGGTTAATATAAAACAAGAAAATAAAAAAGAAAGAAAGATAAAACCTTTAATCTATTTGGTGAGCCACATGTGTTTCATTGTTTTTGTATTCTTCTCTGTGTTTGTCCTCAAGCCAGGCACAAAATCAGAGGGGAACATTGCTAACCACTAGAGGATTGCAGCAGAGACATATTCTTGTCTGTGCATGTAAGTCCTTCACAGTCACATTTTCATTCCCTTCCAATTAGGTCCACTGAGAAAAATAAATCTCAGTGGGTGTAAGTATAAAAACAAGGTTAAATCAGTGCTATTAACAATAAAAACTCAAATTTATCTTATTTATTTTCTTTTTATGAGTTCAAAACACAAGATATGGCACATTTTTTCCTTAAGAAGATATATTCATGTAATCCCAGCTGATCTTTTAAGATGGATTGATGCAACAAATAATTACTGTGTAATTGCTAATGAGAATAGTTAAAATTTATTTTGGATAAATACTTAATACAAGCACCTGTTTGCCTGCTATAGTCTGTAGCAAGAGTTAGCTTGTAGCTTCCTAAGGGAGCATGATGAGAAAGTTCCAGGTTTGTAGTGGCAAATCTAATGGACGTTAGCTACAATGTTATACATATAATGTTATCATAAAGAGCTCTTCCATGCTTGTTTCAATATATTTACAGTTCAGGGGCTCAGGTTGTGTTTTATTTAACTTCATGTTTTATTTATTATTTTATTATTTTATTTTTCTATTTTTATTGTTTTCTAATATATCTCTAATTCACTTTTTCTTTATGACCTTTGTGCTGCTGTAACAAATGAATTTCCCCTCTGTGGGATTAATAAAGTCTATATATATATATATATTACATTATTATATTTACATGTCAGCCCAGGAAGATGTGATCAAACTGTGACTCCCATATTAATTTAATGTATGTCAATAAATGGAAATTATGCCACTTAAATAATCGTGTCACATGTAAACACCATAAGTAGTAATAATAATTAATGTATTACTCCAAACAATGGATCCCACATATTTACATGGAAATGCTTGAAACTGTTGAAGTTAAGTAAAGAGTAAAAGTAAACAGTCAATAAAATGAGTTAGAAGTGTTAGAATTAAGTACAATACATGTAATCAAGTAGTTTAAATTAGGAACATCTTATCAGGTCTGCAAAACAGTCTTATGCAAAAATGAACCCTGGCTTTTATCAAAGTAAGCCTAACCTCTTCTGCTGCAAAAAAGTGATTAATGCAATGTTAAAAACCTTTAAAAAAAAAGCTTCTTTGTCAAGCACCATTTCATTGAGTAATACTGTTCATTGTTGTTATTTAGCCCTGTGATAGACTGGCGACCTTTAAGAAGTGACGGTTAAGAAAATTTGTTTATGGATGGAAACTGTTGTTTAACACAAGGGATTACAGTACTTAGAATGCTTACCAAATTTATTAGACCACCACCCAGTGTAACGTTTATGCCACATCTGCTCTAAATTAACAGTATAGGTACCAAAATCATTTTTATGTTTCTGTAATGTTTCACCAGTATGTGCAAGCTCTTTAATCAAAATGATATTTTTAATGCTAAAATATAATTATTGTTGTGATCCATGAATTTTCAAATTTACTGCTTCACAAAAAAGCAGAAAGAAGTAGTAAAGCACATTATTATTTTTTTTGATTAAGATGCCAAATTAAAGCTATTTACTTACATTCCTGAACAGAAAAAATTGTTTTAGTGGTTGAATACTTGTTTCATTTCTGACTTCTCAGGAAGTCCAGTGTGCCAGATCAAATTTGGGTATAAAAATACCCAAAAAAAAGACTGGGCAAAAATGGCATCCATGGGAGAGTTCCAAGGAGAAAACCACTGCTGAGCAAAAAGAACACAAAGGCTCGTCTCACATTTGCCAAAAACCATCTTGATGACCCCCAAGAGTTTTGGGAAAATATTCTGTGGACTGACGAGACAAAAGTTGAGCTTTTTGGAAGGTTTGAGTCCCGTTATATCTGGTATCAAACTAACACTTCATAAAGAGAACATCATACCAACAGTCAAACATGGTGGTGGTAGTGTGATGGTCTGGGGCTGCTTTGCTGCTTCAGGACATGGAAGGCTTGCTGTAATTGATGTAACCATGAATTCTGCTCTCTACCAGAAAATCCTGAAGGAGAATGTTATGTATGTAATGTTATGACACTTGGTTTATGTAGCAGGACATTGATTTGAAACACACCAGCAAGTCCACCTCTGAATTTCTCAAAAAAAAAAGGTGAAGGTTTTGGAGTTGCATAGTCAAAGTCTGGACAAATGCTTTGGCATGACCTTGACCTTCAACAGGCCGTTCATGCTTGAAAATCTCCAACATGGCTGAATTAAAACAATTCTGCAAAGAAGAGTGGGCCAAAATTCCTCCACAGTGATGTGAAAGACTCATTGCCAGTTATCACAAACACTTAACTGCAGTTCTTGCTGCCAAAGGTGGCACAACCAGTTATTAGGTTTAGGGGGCAATTACTTTTTCACATAGAGCCAGGTAGGTTTGGATAACTATTTTCCCTTAAATTAAATCATCACTTAAAAACTGCATTTTGTATTTAGTCAGGTTATCTTCGTCTACTATTAAAATTTAGTTGATGATCTGAAACATGTAAGTGTGACAAATATGCAAAAAATAAGAAATC
>VUQS01060751.1:0-11842 GCA_015108495.1 Heterochromis multidens
CCCATGATGCACTGAGTGTTTCTCTTTCTCTCACCGTGTTTTTACACCTCTCTGCATTTAATGAGCTATTATTAATCTCTGGCTCTCTTCCACAGCATGTCTTTCTCCCCTCACCCCCCCTCCCTGAGCCTGGTTCCACCGGAGGTTTCTTCCTGTTAAAAGGGAGTTTTTCCTTCCCACTGTTGCCAAGTGCTTGCTCATAGGGGGTCGTTTGATTGTTGGGGTTTTTCTCTGTATTATTGTAGGGTTTTTACCTTATGATATAAAGCGCCTTGAGGCGACTTTTGTTGTGATTTGGCGCTATATAAATAAAATTGAATTGAATTGAATTGAATTCAAGACAAGCTTTTTAACTACCCTCTGGAATACATCTTGGTTTTCATCTTTGGTGGAAACAATGCAAATGCATCTGTATCACTGCAGCTGCTTAAATATTAATAAATAAATGGCTGCAGCCCTCCATTTACATTAACAAAAGCAAATGTCTTGCTGCCATCTTCACTGCTTTCCGTCTGACTTCATTTGACTAATAGACACTCAATATTCATGTGCTTGATAGCCAGATATTGATGAGAGCAGCCATTAAAATGAGGTTAACCACCCCACCAAATGGACTGCTTTGTCTGCTGTTCTGTCTGCTCTCAGTTTTTGCAGACACATCCAGATGTAGCTCACCGGGGTCGAGGTTAAAAAGTCAAAATGAGATTGCAGGATCTCATTAGGTAGCCATTGACATTCCACATCATTCTACTAGGAGTCACTTTAATCAGAGAGAAAATGACCCACAGAATGACCCTCTGGTGTAGGCTGACAGACCGTCTAATTATCAATTAAGGAAATAACTGTCTGTGGACTAAATGATTAAGAGTGGTAAATTGTAATTGCACAGAGCTCCCATTGGGTGGCAACAGCCTAAATATCTCCTCTTAGCCTGCTGTATTTCCTGCTGGTAACTCACTCAGTGAAACTTTTACTTACCCATTAACTGACTATTTTTTAGCATATTGGTTTAGTCATTTGAGCTTGGCAACACTGCATAAGATCAATAAATACAGTTCCCAGCTAGGAATGGAAGAGCATGACCACACTGCTCAAAGCCCTGACCCTGACCTTATCCAATATCTTTGTGAAGAACAGACCTTGACTGTGAACCCTTATTGTGATGGTGACCTTATGGTTTGATCAGTGATCAGTGGCTCACCTCCCTAAAAATCTTGTAGCTAATTGGGAGCAAATAGCAGCCAGGATAAAAAAATATGGGCTTCCACTTTAAGTCTGTTTTGTCACAGAAATTCATTTATATTTAAATTTATCATGAAGTAGTGTTTTTTACATACAATGTCTGTTCAGATGCTGTTTCAGTAGGCATCATTGTCTGACTGGACTCAGAGATTGTAGCAATACCATTCTCTGTACACTAGAGGGCAATATAAATTCACTTTTGGGACAAAATTTTGAATGCCTTGTTTAGCATATATTTGTGCATGGTTACATAAAAAAATATGATTCTTGTTAATGTAACTTGTTGGAAGTATAAACAGGGGTTGGACAGATTGGACAAAAAAGGTTCACAAATTTTAATAATATATCTTTTTTCCCCTAACTATCCCAAAAAATGGGTACATAAGTGTTAAGGACCAACACTAAGTAAATATTCAGTGCACACATAGAAAAACAAATATCATTCAAGGCTTAGTTAAGACTCTTAGTCAGTATCTGCTTTCCTGCCTTCTTTATTCTTCTTCTTTATCTCTTGTCTAATCATCAGAATGTTTGTTTTTGAACATAAGAGACAACCCAAGTAAACCTTGTGAATCATCAGTGTGCCAAGCTTAACGCTGCTCAGCCCCTTGGCCGCTGTCCAGCTTCTGCAAGTAAAAAAGAGGAAAAAAATAACAAAAGCTTACAAAGAACAAAGAGGATAAATATGACAATGACAATGTTTTGCAAATGAATAAAGATGTAAATTTTAGCTCATGTGCTACATTTAAAAGTTTGCCCAGGACAACCATGCAAAAAAAAATGTTTCATTCTAAGCAGATAAGAAAAAAATGTTTTCCCAACTAAAAATAAGTTTTATTAACCTAAATAAAAGCCAGCAACTTACTGACTGCAGGAAGTGAATTTCTGAGCTTAGCTCCTCTCGCAGACGCTCAACTTCCCCTTCTTGGTGCATCTCCAGCTCCTTCCTCAGCCTGGCAAGTGAATAAAAACCATGTCAGTAACATTTGCTGGAAAAAAACATAAAATTCGGATAACCTTCACCATGTTGTGTGTTTAAATTGAGTTCAAACCTTTTATTCTTTTCTCTTACCAAAAGAAAGTCTGTTATATTGTTTTTATCATTATATTTAGTTTTGCCTTGTTATTGTGTTCAAAACAAAAGAAATAAACAACATAATACAATTTTTCAGTCTAGTATTCGTGATGGTGGGAACACAAAATCCACACGCACAACATATTCCAAGTGTTTTCTGAAAATAACAAAATTAACACAATAGCTGCCATCTGTTAAACAGATTTCCCCCTGAAGTCTGAGTTTACACGACTGTTTGACATTTCTGATGAATGTTCAGAAGCTGGTGTTGTAACTATATGTGCAACATAAATTACAGAGTTTTACTATGTTTACGTGCACAAAAACAATTTCTCTACCGGATTAAGATCATAGTTCAACTAAGATATTTACAATTTTAACTGTAACCCAGCATCCACGGAGCAATACATTTAGCATGAGTTGAAACTGTTTAATTATCTTGAAACACTAGTTGTAAGATAACAGACACCATCCATCCATCCATCCATCCATTTTCTGCCGCTTATCTGAGTCAGCAGGAAAAAGTGGGGGCAGTCTGAGGAGAGATGCCCAGTCCTTCCACTCCCCAGCCACCTCCTAGGGGGACACCGAGGCATTCCCAAGCCAGCCAAGAGACATAATCTCTCCAGTGCATCCTGGGTCTGCTCTGGGGCCTCCTTCCAGTTGGATATGCCCAAAACACCTCACCCAGGAGGCGCCCAGGAGGCATCCTGCTCAGACACCTGAAATTCCTCAAATAGCTTCTTTTGATGTAGAGGAGTAGCTTCTGTACCCTGAGCCCCTCCCAAATGACTGAATGCCTCACCCATCTCAGAGACAAACTGGTTTGGGGCCAGACTAAGTGCGATTCGGAACTCCACTATGATGAGGAGAAAAATTGTTCATGATATCTCGCCCAAGACAGGGTTACCAGGCCCCAAACAAGAGCCAGACCTTGGGGAGGCTCTCGTCGGCAAGCATCTGCTTGCTCAGCTTTAATGAGTCACTTGGGGCAACCCTAGCCCTAGTACTCTGTGGATCAGGCAGTGTTCAGAGGCAGAGGCCTCAGCAGTCCAATGCCTTGTTGCCAAAACTGTTAACAGATGCAAGGACTTCAGTGATATTCAGTGATCAGTTGATGTTAAACATTTTCCTTTCCTTCATTATGTAACCTTTGTTGCACACTAAGAAAATGAAGCCAGACTGAGGTGACTGCAGTACTTGATAAAAGTGACTAAACTGCATGAGGCATAATCTTGCTCTGTTAATGCAAAATGTACACCATGTATGACAAATGGCACAGCTGAAGAGGGGGAGTGTAGAGAGCAGCACAAACACTTATAACCTAAAATGCTCACTAGAGTCTTCTGCTGCTGCATTCTCCCTGTTTTTGTGTATTTGGTAATGTCTCCTGGAGCTTGCTCCACAGATACAAAGATGAACAGAAGCCCACAAGGGACAAATTTCTAAGTATAAAATGAAGTGACAGCAATAAATCAAGTGTAGCAATTTCTCTCACACCAAAATCATCCAAATGGAAAATTTTTAAAGGCGAGTTGGGTGCTTTAAAGTACATGGCTGCAGGTGAAAAAAGAAATAAAATAAAAGATGAGGACAGACAGATGCAGAAGGAATGCATCAATGAAAAAAAAACATTTTGAGTTCAGCAGACAGCTTCAGTAATGTCTTAGTCTGGTTATAGCTGAACTACTGCTGTGCAAATTCATTTAGTAATTTGAAATCTCGACCTTGTATTTAGCTCAAATATGTATACACACTGACTTCTGTAATTGCTTTTTTTTTGTTTCTAGGAAATCATTGCTGTTACACACAGAGCATAATTTTTTTTACCTCACATGTAGTTTAAAGGCCACTTTTCTCAAATAAAAAAAAATATATTTTTCCTCATACTCTGAGCCAGAATTTTAATTTCAACTGGGCTTACACTTTCCCATTTTAGTCCTGGATAAGTCCTGAGGGTTTTTAAAGCGCAGCTTGTTCTGATTTACAGAACTTGTTATTCCTAAAAATATGACAAGAACAGATTATTGTAGACAGTATTTTCTGAGCGATAAAAAGACAGAAATTAGACAGATAATGCCTTATTTACATATTCAGTTAGGTTCATGTTATTTTGTACTCGTAGGCAGATTTCATCTGCAGTAGGTGAGTCATCCATCCTCACATGCACATTTTCAAAACAAACAGGCAACAGATATGCATAAGACAACATATTGAGGAAATAAATAAATAATAATCGCATCATGTAGGATATCAAAACCTATAATTTGTACATGTGAGTGATGGCCACTGGAACAAAGCTGTTTTTATACTGTGTTGTTCTGCATTTTGGGACTAGAAGCCTTCATCCAGAAAGAAGAAACTGAAGCTCATAATGCAAAGGGTGTGAGTGGTCAAATAAATTCTAACAATAACAGAGTCATCTGCATACTTTAAAATGGCTCAAAGGTGAAAGCCTGCATCCCTGTGTGGAGCCAGTCCAGGAGCAAAGTCAAGAATCCAGCCCACAAGATTTTTATTCATGTCAAACTGTTCGAAAAGTCTGCTGATTAAAAGATGATGGTTAAATGTGGTGAAGGCTGAAGAAAAATCATAAAATTTCAGAAAACTTTTAACACATAAAATAACTATGTTAATATATGCAACAATCTAGTGATTTTTTTTATGGGGATATCTTTTAGTCCAGTGGTTAGCTGGGTTCTAACCTGCCGGCCGGCTGGGGCCATTGAGTGTGCAGTTTGCTTGTTCTCACTGTGCCTGTGAGTTCTCTCTGGGACGTGCATGTTAGGTGAACTGATGATCTTAATTTCTCCTAAATTGGCCACAGGTCTGAATGTGAGTGTCAGTGGTTGTCTGTTTCTCTAGCTCTAGAACCCTGCAACCATGAACTGGAAAACTACTCAAGAAAATGGAGGGATGGATAGATGGAACTAGTGTTTCCTATAGATAACAAGATATACAGTCCTAATTATGTGTAAAAATGCATAATGAAAACATAATGAATGGCAGTTGTGGCTATGATCATGATTTAGTTGTCTTAATATGAGTAATACTGGAGAAGTTTCATTTTAATATCTTTTAGTTGAACATTTTAACCTGTTCTGCTGTAGTGTCCCCCCTTAATTAAACTTTAGACTATAAAGAAAAGGGAGAAGCTGTTACTACTGTAAAGTCTTAAATCTCAATCAGCACTTTTGTAATAATATACTCAAAGAAATGTAATAATAATGATGTATTTTAAACAAAGATATCACATAAGGTATATCAAATAAAGACAGGACAGATCAAAAACACACTTGAATGTAATCGCATATGTGAACTTTATGGACTGCTGTCCCTCTGTTACAGATTGAAACAAACTTCTTCTTGTGCCTTTAAAAGCAGTCTGCTCTTATGGCAGCAGAGTAAATATTTCACACTACAATTTCATAAACATACAATTGTGTTACTCAGTTCAGTTTGTCTCTGAGAAAGCATTGGACTTTGATCCACGCAGCATGATGCCTTGGCTGTGATTGAACTGTTATGGCAGCTGTGTGGAGGATCCATACTGAGCTACACCTGAATTGAAGACGAACGACCCGTTTCTTCTTTTATTGGAAGTTAATGAAACAATAAAACAGCCTGCCTAAAATTGCATTTTCACAGTTTGAAAACCAACAGCCATGTTTTAAACTTTACACTTCTCTCTGGAACTTATAAATCTGATTTTTAAGGCGAGCAGGCTGTGCTTCAAACAACACAGTAATGTCCCTAAAGCAATACTCATTTGGCATTTTGGATATTGGTGGTCTCTACAGGCTTTTACTAGAATTCTACAGAGCAATGACATCTTTAAATGAACCCTTTTTAAATGAACCCTCATAAATAATTTGCCAGTAATATGTCAGTGAAGAGAATCCTACACATAATAAAATACATACAGCTCTTATACAGTATAATCAATTCCAAGCACATGGCTGCATATTTCAGGTATCTTTCTATTGTAAGTGTCCAATCTGCACTAGCAGCCACCCTGTTCTGCACACTGAACACTTTTTAAATGACTGTAGCACTCATTCAAATTGACATGCATTCAATTTCCAACAATCAATAAGCAGAGAGTTAAATATGCGTTTTAAAGACACGCTGCAGTGGCTAAAGACAGGATTGATGGTTTCAGTTCAGAATGGATGATCATAAGAATGGCTAAGAGAGGAGGGGGTGTCTCCTCCAAAGCTACATCCTCAGCACTTCCTGAGGCTAATAAGCCCAGAGGTAATGAAGGACCTAGTATGTTTAATGAGGCTGATGGATGAACAGGACATGCTATGCACATGCATGATTTAAGGTGATGCTGCAAGAGAGAGAGAGAGAGAGAGAGAGAGAGAGAGAGAGAGAGAGAAGGAGTTAAAGATTAATATTTAGAGAAATATAAATAAAGCACAACAAAGGGAAGGAAATGTTTTTGGCATGTCCCTATTCCTTTTCTCTTTAACATCTTTAACAAAACTGTGCTTATAACAAATAAATAAATGTTTAGGTACATCTGGAGATTTATTAATCACTTCATATCTATGGTATTGCAGCAAGAACATTATCCAAAGTGGTGGCATCAGCAACAACAATGACCTTCCTTCCTGGAACACTATTGATCTCTGGCCTTTAATTAAATAAAGGACATCTTTTTTATGTAGAGACAGGGTGGACCTGTTTCAATACATGTTTCAATAGGAGAGAACTTAATTTATGCCATGCATCTAATTCATATTCTACTGTGATGTGAGCACACATCTGTCCTAAATGTCTTTCCAAGTGCTTTCTGCTGCTTCTTATTTGTGTTCACTGTTTTATGTTTAAATACTACATGTATTCTTTTTCCAAGCTACATTTTCACAATTCTTGTGAGTCAGTACTTTGTGTTTATATAGACATTTATTCTTGTACTCACTGAGAAATGAGCAACTTCAAAATATGTAGATTTATGGCTACAGCATAAAGCATGGTAAACCAGGTTTAAATTAGAACTATGCAGTTGTTAGATGTCTGGTTTTATCAAGATTTGACTGAAAATTGAAGGAAAACAAGAATAAAGAAATGGAAAAGCAGATCAAAGGAAAATGCTTTCATACAGGAGGTCACTGAATGGTTTAATGAACATGAAAAAAACATGGATCAAATGCTATGGATTTGATCCATTTGATGGAATTTAAATATTTTAGCAGGATGAAATCCAACTGGTTAATTAAAGTACAGTAGAGTGGTGTGTTGGTCCAAAGTCCAAAGAATAATGTTCATCCATCTTGAGAACCCGTGTCAAGAAAAGCTGAAAATTGTTTTGGATCTCAGAGGACATTTCAGAAAAAGACAAACCAACACACTGTCATAGTTAGATGGTGAATGGGGAGCCTGAATACACACTCTTAGGCAAGCGGGGATCAAATGAAAACAACCTTTTACTGGATAAGAAGAAGTAGTCCAGCAGGCAGCAAAAAATAACAAAGTCCATGAACAAACATAGGAACATACTCCAGGAACTTGGAAATAACAGGAACCATGGGAAACAGAAACAGTATGACATGACAAGGAACTAAGACATTCTGAGGGAATAAATGCACAGGAGGTGATGAGGGCAAAGTGGAACTGCACACGGCTAAACTAAATCTAAATAAGAGACAAGGGAAATAAACTAAGAACAAGGCACATGGACACACGACTATCAAAGTAATACAGCAAGTAACTAAACAGGGAACACTAACAGGATGACAGAGACTTAACTATACATGGGGAACACAGGGGAGGCAGGGTAAACTGAAAGAAGAAATATTATAAACACAGCAGTAACTGGAACAGAAGCACCAAACTGAAAACATAAACTAAGAACCAAACTGAAGACAATTAATAATCAGTAGAACTTCCAACTAGTCCAAAAACACAAAACGCTGGGTCGGAAAACCCAGGACCATGACACCCACATATTATTGATTCCACATATTACTGATTAACAATTATTAACATTGTAATATAATGAAAACAAGAATTTAATTAAATAGCTAAACATTGCACAATGCCCAAGAGAATATCATGGAGAGACACTTCTCTGGCAAAGCCTAAGTCAGTGTAACTTGGACCCACTGACTGTATATTAAAGTTGGATGTAGCCAGTATGTCAACCACTTGTTTGCAAAGCCTCTAGCTGACCTTTATCCCCATCGCCATCTTGATGTGTTGAAAATAGGCCTGACGAGTGCACTATGACTGAGAAACAGAGGGACACTGTGCACTCACACAGTAGAATCGTTAAAATCACAAGGTAGGCCTGACATAAGGCATTTTACCTGGCTTTATCCTCCTTTTTGACTCCCAGTGGGACCATAAACAGAAAAATGTTTACTGAGGTCACAGATCAAGGAAGAGGAAGGTTTGTTTTATTGTGTTCTATGTTCTTAACCAGCTGAAGGCATTTTGCTTTTGTATTGAACTCTGTCAGTATAGGCAGATAACAAAATGGCATCAAAGCCTAATAAACAACAAAATGAGCCACTTATCCCAGTAATTGTCACAGCCAGAGAGAAGACTGATAAGGCAACTGTATCTGATGAGACAAAGTGTGCCTAAAGTTTCCTGTGGGGGAGTGTTAATGGTTACAGTTTTCAAACTTTTTGTTTGCTTTGTCAGAGAATTGACAAGGTAGAGAAATCCAAAATATTTTGGTGAAAACTGATTCGTGTGCAACATGGTTCTCTATGTGACATTTTGTGGCACGCATTAAAGCCACAGACTGCAGACATAAGACCACCCTTTGGTTTGTGGACTCCATTTTAAAGCCTTGAGCTGAGCACTTTGTGAAACCGTATGTGACGAGCAGAGATCAATGGGACACTCCATGCTCCTACTTGTAGATTACAAGGTATCCATCATACCCTAATTTATCATCTATTTTACTGTAAATTGAGCCATAATTTACAAAATGAATATGATGAATTAGTATGTCCATCTTTTATATACAGTCTGTGGTTAAAGCATGATGTATTATTCCACTAAAACCAAAACTGAATAAACATTTTGTGTGAATGCTAAGCTTTACACTCTGATCACTAATAAATATATCAATCACAATACCCTCAGTTGTTGCGTGTTTTTCTCCAGTTGTTGACAAAATGAAATATACTTCATATCAAAGCCTTAATTAAGCCAAATGGCCTAAATGCACTATTATTTACATTTCTAGATTTGGACTCCAGCCAGCAGGATCAAGAAGGAGAAAAAGGCAAGACAAGAACTGGGCTTACTGGTCCATTCAGCACTTCTCAGTATGAGTCAGATCTACCCATTGTAAATATTTTGATCTAAAAGCCATCCAGAATGCTGGGCTCTGCAGCACTTCTTTCGTCTATTTCTAAGTGCATTTAACATTCAAAATGACCAAAGCTAATAATACCACTACTGAGATGAAATTTTTTTGCAGTTATGCTAAAGAAAACCACAGAGTCCTGGGGAGAGAGGACAGTGGTTGTGCTTCTGAACACCGAGCTCTCCGACAGCCTTCACAAAACAAAATTCTCAACTAATTAAAAATCACAGCTGCTCAGCAAGGAATGTTTAAAACACCAGGAAGCTCTGTGGAAATATTGTTAATGAAATGCTGAATAACCTACTGCTGTGTTTATATTTAATTTTGCTCTTTTGTGTCTTACTTCTTTGGAGCACTGACTGTGTTGGACCTCCCAAAGATTATTCTGTGACATGATGTAACTGCAAGTAAATCTGGTAGTGTAGACTGCGTCTATGTGTCCAAATGTATAAACCTCCCTTAGCATCCAGACAGTTATCCAGTACTCACCTCAGACAGGAGCTGTCAGTGAGAGGTTTCTGACTGACAAACTGGCTCTCCGATCTCAGAGATTCTGTCATTGCTTCAGCCTCACTCAGCTGCTGATCCAGGTCTGCAGTCAGGAGTAATAAATCAAACATAAGACAATGTCACTCAAAGAGGACAGACACATGCTGTAGGTGCATTGTTAAAACAATGGAACAAGGTTTGGCTTATACAACACCAATTACACAACTGTGAAGTTTTCTTATTCTAAAGGGACTGGTATAGTTGTGTGTTGGTTCTACGCAAATCGTTCAGACTGTCACCTACATGTCGTAGCTGTGTACTGTCACCAGGAGGGCAGTGTCAAAAACAGCTGTGGGGGCTACACTTCTGTGTTTGTGCTGTTGTCGATCTTTTAGTTAAGCTCCTGCCGTGCAGAAGACCAAAGTCATGAGAGACAAAGAAGTTCTTTGTAGTGAAGTGAAACTGAGTGTTAAAAACAACAAAAACTGTCCACTGCAGCCACTTTCTGTGCATCTCATGCTGCTTTTTTTGATCAATGATTGTTTTTTTGCACTTTTTTCAAATTTGTGGTGAAATTCCACTGTCACTCCCTTTCCTGTTCAAGCCAGCTTTTTAACCAATCATCAGTCTACCTACACATCGTGCCATCACCACCGTTGGACTGCATGCAAATGTCTACATCAATTGTATACCCAAAATCTGCAAAGATCCAAAGATGTCCAAACCATCTCAACCTTGCTTCTCTAACTTTGTCTCCAAACTGCTCAACCTGAGCTGTCCCTCTGATGTACTCATTTCTAATCCTGTCCATCCTCATCACTCCCAATTAACATCTTAACATCTTCAACTCTGCCACCTCCAGATCGGTCTCCTGTCTTTTTGTCAGTGCCACAGTTTCCAAACCATACATCATAGCAGGTCTCACTACCATCTTGTAAACCTTTCCTTTCACTCTTGCTGCTATCTTTCTGTCACAAATCACCCTTGACACTTGTCTCCATCCACTCCACCCTGCCTGTACTCTCTTCTTCACCTGTCTTGTGCACTGTCCGTTGCTTTGGATGGTTGATGCCTGGTATTTAAACTTATCTACCTTCACTACCTCTAGTTCTTGCATCTTCACTATTACACCTGTCTCCCTCTCATTCACACACATTTATTCTGTCTTGCTTCTACTGACTTTCATTCCTCTTCTCTCCAGAGGATACCTCCACCTCTCCGGACTCTCTTCCACCTGCTCACTACACTCATCAATTCAATTCAATTCAATTCAATTTTATTTATATAGTGCCAAATCACAACAAAAGTCGCCTCAAGGCGCTTTATATCGTAAGGTAAAAACCCTACAATAATACAAACCCTACAATAATACAAGAGAAAAACCCCAACAATCAAACGACCCCCTATGAGCAAGCACTTGGCAACAGTGGGAAGGAAAAACTCCCTTTTAACAGGAAGAAACCTCCAGTGGAACCAGGCTCAGGGAGGGGCAGCCATCCGCCACGACCGGTTGGGGGTGAGGGGAGAAAGACAAGCTGTGGAAGAGAACCAGAGATTAATAATAGCTCATTAAAAAAATAAGACTTAATCAACGCGAGCTTATGACCCGTGCTTACTGGGAATTCCTCGTTCATGGGAAATAATTGCAATCCCCAATCCCTATCACGAGTGGGGTTCAACGGGTTACCCACGCCTCTCGGCGA
>VUQS01060753.1:0-14178 GCA_015108495.1 Heterochromis multidens
GTGCTGCAGAATTGGTTGTCCTTCTGGAAGGTTCTCCTCTCTCCACAGAGCAATGCTGGAGCTCTGTCAGAGTGACCATTCATGGTTCATGGTCACCTCCCTGACTAAGACCCTTCTACCCCGATTGCTCAGATTGGCTGGGTAGCCAGCTCTAGGAAGAATCCTGGTGGTTCCAAACTTCTTCCATTTATGGATGATAGAGGCCACTGTGCTCATTGGGACCTTCAATGCTGCAGAAATGTTTCTGTACCCTTCCCCAGATCTGTGCCTTGATACAATCCTGTCTCTGAGGTCTACAGATAATTCCTTGGACTTCATGGCTTGGTTTGTGCTCTGACATGTACTGTCAACTATGGGACCTTATATAGACAGGTGTGTGCCTTTCCAAATCATGTCCAATCAACTGAATTTACCACAGGTGGACTAAAACAAGATGTAGAAACATCTGACAGATGATCGGAGGAAACAGGATGCACCTGAGCTCAATTTTGAGTGTCATGGCAAAGGCTGTGAATACTTATGTACATGTTATATTTTTGTTGTTTTTTTTTTTTAAATAAATTTGCAAAAATTTCAAGCAAACTTTTTTCACTTTGTTATTATGGGGTATTGTGTGTAGAATTTTGAGGTGAAAAATGAATTGAATCTATTTTGGAATAAGGCTGTAACACATCCATCCTGTTGACTAAATCGCCAGGCCTTCTAAAGTTCTCAAATCGCCTTTGCGCTAGTTCCTACTGCAGTAGGTGTCTCAAGGACTGACCATGAATCTCACATACAAACACTGTTCTTATTGTTTTGTTTGTTTGTTTTTTTAATAAAATTAGGATATTTAAAATTTGCCCCTCACATTCTAGATAATTATTCGAGGCATTATGTAGAAAGTTTTAATAATCACATGAAGGCATAAATGTTTATGCTGATAACAATAATGTACAGGTATCTGTCTTTGCAGTTCATAGAGGAGAAGCAGAGAATCTGCATTAGTGTCTGTTATGTTATGTTATGTCACATTCAATTTTGATGTAGACTAATAAGGTCAAGGCCTCATGTGTACCTGGTGTTGCTCACTGGGATGAATATGAACAGAACCTTTGTTAATCTTATTTATTACACTTGTGTGTGTGTTTTTGCTCTGATGCCACCTCCTTATGTCTGCTGAAAAAGCAAAACTAAAGGGATATGTTAAAATTATGGATGTTTTTTGGGCCTTTTCATGTGTGAGACTGGCCCCTCATTAACCCAATTAGTTAATGAAAACTTAAGAAAATGGCAGCTTGCTGAGCTTGAACAGTAGAAGACAACTCCTGCTGGAAAACGTCATGTTGCTGAAATTTCCTCCAAAATAAAATACGACAGAAGACAGTGGCTGCAGTGGCTCCATTGCTGGGAGCTTGTGAAGCTCAGCAACAGGTGAGTTTTTTCCAGTTCTTAGCATGTAGCTTTGTGCAGAATGGAGGCCAGATGCTAACTTGTTAGCAGCGTCAACAGCAAGTTGTAAAGTTGAGCTTCTCACTCTGTGTTAACAAACAATGATATCCTGCCTTGTGTTATCCATCATGTAGTGGTTAAATTTACAAAGCTTATTTGAGGTTAAACAGAGTAATTTCCCTGTGTATGTGATGCTCTGTTGTACAGTAAGTTGAGCTCAGGTTGCCACACAATCATGACATTTGTTTGTTGACCTATGGGGATTTAAGGTCAGCTGCCTTATTTGGAAGTTAATGTCAAAATAATTGCATATTTTTAAAGAAGAAATATGCAATTCTGCATATTTATAAATAATTGAATATTTTTTAAAAAGTCCAGCCAGATATCTATGATGTCTGGACTAAATGTAGGTGCTTTAACTGGCATTTGTTACAATATAGACCCCTGTGTCACCATCAGGTGAATGTGTGCAGGTAATTTATTCCAGTTTGGTGAAAGTGCTCTAATAAACTTTACATTCACGGTGAGTTGTAGTGATAGCAGAGGGCATACACTCTATGCCATGGATGACATTTGAATAAAGAGGTTTTTTTTTTTTTTTTTACAAAACAAATCCTTAAGCCTTTTTAATAAAAACTAGCTAAACAAAATATATATGAGGTAAGAGTTATAGCTTACGTTACAGACCGTAAAATGTACTTTTTGATGTAAACTAAAGTCAGCATTTAATTAAACATAAGCAGTGTTGCAGTGTAAATTCACTGCGTAAGGCAGTAATGTAAGTAATAACTTCATATAATATAGTTACTGATATTTAAATTGGTTTGTGTCTCATTCTTTTCAGCTTGCATGAAACCTTTAGCCTCAGAAATGCTTACTGCTGATATTCTTAACAGTTTAAAGCTCACGTTAAAGTCTTTTTTTTTTCACAATAATCAAAGTACCAGTTTGCATACTTCTATAAATGCTAACATATTGACAGCAACCCACTGCACTCATTGTGTCACACCTTTGCTATTCTCACATGAAGATAAGTAAAACAATGTAAACATACAATGCAATACAAACGTATTGAGCCACACCTCATTTCTTTATATGGGAAATATTGAAACTTGCAAACATAAATGGAATTACAGTACATAAGGGAAAAACAGAGGTTTTACAATGCTAATAAGCTTGAAAGTAAATATTTGTATGACCATCTTTATTCTTCATCACAGCCTGAACTCTCTTAGGCAAGCTTTCTTTCTTCTTTAAGTAGTCTTCAGGAATAGTTCTCCAGGCTTCTTGAACAACATTCAAAGCTCTTCTTTGGATGTTGGGTGCCTTTTGTCCCATCTCTCTCATGTTGATCCCACCTTGCTTCAAGGTCCAGATTCTAGGGAGGTCAGTCCATGACTGATAGTGTTCCATTTTGTGCTTTTCTGTCCAGGTAAGTTTTGACTGCATTGGCGGTGTGTTTGGGATCATTGTCATGCTGAAAAATGAAGCTGTTACCAATGGCTGCCAAAAAATCCCTCAGAAAACAGTCAGGTATAAGGCCTGGACTGAAAATGAGTGAAAAAGCAGCCAATGTCCAGAGAAAAACTTTGAAAGACCTTCCTACTATTGCTCAAAACCACTTTAAATATAAATTAAATATACAGTGCTTAACAAATTTATTAAACCACCTGTCATAAAAACAAGAAAACTTGTTGAAAACTAAAAATTATAGTGTTATTTATTAGACAAATAACAAACTCAATTCACATTTTTATACCCAAATTTGAGCCCGCACACTGGACTTCTCTGAGTCAGAAATTAATCAAGCGTAACATTCAACCACTAAAACTAATTTTTCTGTTCAGGAATGCAAGTAAATATCTGTAATTTGGCATCTTAATCAAAAAAAATATGTAATGCACTTTACTGTTTTTCCTGCTTTTATGTAAAACAGTAAATTTTAAAATTCACAGATAACAACAATAATTATATTTTATTATTAAAAACATCATTTGATTAAAGAACTTGTGCATACTGGTGGATTAACCATTACAGAGCCATAAAAAAATATTTTGGTAATTACTAATATTGTTAATATTGTTAGGACAGCTGTGGCATAAACCTTACATTGGGTGGTGGTCTAATAAATTTGTTAACCACTATGTAATATCTTATAACATCCATAATGTCCTACTGCAAACCTGAAACCTTCCAGACACTCCCACTCAAGCTACAGTATTTATAGACAAGTAAACTGTAGCAGGTATATATAGTAATTTATACTTCAGTGGTGCAAAAATTGAGTTTGAAAATTGTGTAAGTTAATACAATAGGTTTTAAATGTCACAGGAGCTCACAATTTTTAAGTTATTAAAATTCTTGAAGAAAATTAAGTTTATACACAGCTTAATATTTTATATAAATTTGAGGATTTAGGTTTCCAGTGGCCAGTTTGATTAAGGGGGCTTGGACTTGATGTGTTACAACTGAGGATGATGTATAACATCCACGCTGCTGAAACAAATAGGTGTAGAAGACACAAATGTTCTATTTATTTTCAATTAGACAAGACCCAGTATCAGAACAAAATCGATACCTCATCTCAGCAGCATCTCCTCAGACGGGTGCATCAGTCAGTTTTTCGCAGTCATTTTATTTCATTCATCACTGTTTTTCTTATTCACCAAAACATAGGTAATAAAATAGCAATTTTTTTTTATTAGGGTTGAAAGAATGAGGCTTTGTGCACTTAACAATGTAGTAGATAATACTGGAAATTGTTTGACATGAGTCCAGCAATTTATTTTAAATGAAACAAAAGAATACAGCACAGGATTGCATCAGCAAAAGTTTATGCATAGAATTTGATTCTGAAAATAATTTACATATATATATATTTTTCTTTAGTAACCTCATTTTCATAAACACACCTCTTCATTCTGTGAAATTCCTCTCTGTTTAGTACATAGTTTGTGTCAGATGAATGCATTTCTTTCTTCCTCTTGATATGTTCTGTACGTCGGTATGGAGATAAGATTTGCTGAGGTCAAAGCAAAAACTCTGAATGCCACTGTACTGCACACTACAAGACTGTCAACACTATGGTTGCATTCAAAATGTAATAATAAGATTGGCTAAAAAAACCCAAATATGAATGTAAGCTTATACAGAACCAACAGAGGGCACTGAAATAATTTGTCAGCCATTTCAGAAGGAGAAAGAGAGGAGAAGATGGCAAACGGTTGGTAAATGACAGCAGAAGCAGGAGTTTCAGATATTTCTTTCAAAGACAAGTTGAACAAAATTTGGCTGAAGTGATGAAATATGATCCAGTGATGCTATGGATTTAAAAAAAAACAACAACAACAACTGTAACTTAGAGTTATCTGAATAAAATTCATTATTTTCATAAAAGCTTTACAATTTTTTTGTTATTTTAATTAAAACTCTAAGCAGACTATATATATGGCACTAAGATTTAATTCAGTAGCCAGGGAAATTTTGGGTTTTTGGTGGGTTTACCCTCCAGCTAAATCCATGACAGGCCCCCAGACTGTCCCATTAATTTGTGTTTCAGCTTTTCAAAAGTTCTTGTGGGCAGTACATGCTACACATGTTTGTCAATCAGGGATTCAGCACAGTGCGGGGGTCACAATGCTCTGTGGTGTTAGAGGCCTGGAACATCAAGGAGACAAGTCTTTCATCAGGTTAGCTTTGGAGAGAGCTGAGGGGAGCCACTGCTGTGCCACTTGACTACATGTTCTTGTACATGGAGCGATCTCTGGGGAGCTGGGGCTGGTTCGCTGTCAGCTTGAGGTGGAAGTGGTAGATTGTGACCGTGATGACGATTATTAGGCCCAGAATGAGGCCCAAGATAAGGGGGAGGGTCTCCTCCAGGCGCTCCCGCTGGTCGGTGATGCATTTGTAGGCTGCAAAAAGTAGAATGATACACAGTCAGCATGAGAAGGTGACCGAACGTGACTGACAAGGGGCAAAGATGGTGTAGAATCTTTCAGAACTGATTTGTATTGCACTGCCACACTGGATGATAATTTTTTTTTTTTTTCTAATACCTGAGCTATATTGTAATATATAATATCTGGTTATTCTTTTATCAGCTGATTGTTTTTGTGACCATCTGAGCTTACTGTTTGGAAAGATTAAATTACCAGAAAAGACTGACATCTTAGGAGTTAGAACCGGTCAACATCTTTGTATTTTTGCTTAGAAGTAACTTAGGAACTGTTTAATTTTCTGCCAAATTAAGTCATACAGTGAAAACAGTTAACTGCATTGAACATCAGTTAGATAACTTTGGATATTCTTTAAATGCAATCATGTCTGAGCAATATGACCCTGCTCAGTAGTTGCTGAGTGCGGCACAAAGGACACACACTCATAATATGGCACCTCACAAGTTTACCCAAGCATCTCCATAGACTGCTGGAGGTATACTCTCCTTATGTGCAGCGCGAGGTAGAATTTGTGTATTTCCACAGAATTACCTGCTTCTTTTTGCTAATCATCTCTCTTTAGTTAGAGTTTTTAGTTAGATTTTTTTCTTTTTTGTGCATTTCAAACACTGGTGTTTGTACTCAGGGAAGGAGGACACCTAAACCACCACTGAATTTACAGTATGTATATGGGGCTTAATGTTGAAGGTGCTTCTCCCTCTGGATAGCGGTTATATACACTAGGAGGAAGGCAGTGAAGCATTGCACAGCCTAGTTTACAGCAGCTAAGGGAAAATGATTCTTACAAGGTGAATGGACAGAAAGGTGAGTACGTCTATAAAAGCTGCATTCAGGGCAAGGATATGACTGCACTCATAAACTCCTAATGACCCCCACCCCTTCTTTTTCTCTCCCCCTCTCTGCGTCTCTTTCATCTGTCTTGCATCCCCACCTCATCTTTTCCTCTTGTCACCCTGTCGTCTTCGCTGCAGCCCTCGTACTGCAGCAATAACCCCCCCAGAGAGCTCTGTATGTGAGTCAGTAAGAGAGATGTACAGCTGTAACACTCTCAACCCCCAGAATTTCTCATTATCATCATCATCATCATCTCTGTTGTTCCATGAAATGTGTGACCGGAAAAACATGACAGTGTGTGGCAATGGTTGGGCAGGTTTTTGTCAAAGAAGGGCTCTTCTGTTGTGCTCTTACGTTCACTGAACATGAAGTCAGACGCGATGTCAAAGGGCTGAATCTGGACGTCATACATGGTGACGGTGATGCCCTTCTGGTGGTCACTTGAGATAAGAGTGAGGGTCTGCTGTGCCGTGCACACATAGGAGCGCCCGGCAGGGGTCACCAGGGCTGACAGCCGGTGGGTGCTGGCTGTGTGCTTCCCAGCTGGAGAGAAATGAAGATGGGGTCTGTGAGTGGAGTGTTACGGAGGACATTATGATGTAACTAACTTTAAGGTGCTTGTGCATGTAACTGACCTCAATCAGTTTATTGTAGAAAGGGGGCCCAAGTTAATAATTTAAAAACAGTCAAGGTATCATTTAGGTGGCTCCTATGTGAGATCCTCCAAAATAAAACATGTTGAAATAATGAACAAAATATATTGGGAAAGGACAACAACAACAAGTTATCGTGTGTGGCTAATTTATTGGAAGAGGTCCGATTTATTCGCCCGTGTTTTCTCATTCAATTATTTAAAAAAATAATATGCGTAATCACAGCTAAAAGGGACAGGGTAAAAAATAAAAATCTAAATTAATTTTGCTTAAAATTCTGGATTCATGTACGTAGGCGAAACTCCTAAACTCCTACATGAATCAGCCTCTCTAATTCCAGCTTAATGCTGATGTGAAATGAATGAGGGGAAGTTGCGGGATGGAAATGTGCTGAGTCTGACACTCACGGTTGTATGCGTTGATGAAATGCGATGTCTCCGAGGTGTCATAGACGAACTGGACTTTGCTAATCTTCCACACCTCGATACCCTTGTCACGGAATTCCTGCAACACACAGAGAGACATAAACACCCCCACGCACACGCGTGTTTGACAATTCTTCAAAGACTTCTCTGTTGACTTCTGTGAATCAGAATGTATTCATTTTGCAAAATGAATACATTCTGACTCATTTTGTAATTCTTTAACTGAAAATGTTTGTCATTTTCAAGTTATGGAAATGTTTTTTCCTTTAAGTCAGGGCGTCAACACACAGTGACTATTATTACAATTAATTCAAGGGGAAAGTCAGGATTTGCCATAATTTGACACAGTCAGTAAACGCTGTTTCCGCATGTCGAAATAAGATTAATTGGCAGCCAATGTGTGAATGCACGCATTTTGAGACTTATCGAGATATTTCCAGAAAACGGGGACATTTTTACCTGCATATCATATAGTAGATATATTGTTTCCGTTTACTCGCCTTGGAAAAGTAGATGCGCAGGATGTAGGCATTGTTCTTCCAGCTTATGTGGATCTCTGACTCGGTGCTCCCACATTTTCCCTCGATTTCTGCGCTACGGGGCAGAGTGAACGACGCCTGCTCGGTGATCAGCTGCAAAAAAACCCCAAAACATTCAGCAAGCCTGAAGGTGGCAAACAACGGACTAAGTTTCAAATGAAAGAAAGCGTCATTTGTGCGCCGAATTCCATTGTACTGAAATATATAAAAACTCTGCATTATTTTGAATTAATCTATTTTAATTGATCGGAAAAGTTTGCTGAGGAACCTGCTTTCTGTTTGTAACTGGACTCGTAAAAAGACGTCAGGATTTTACGCACCGCCGCGAGTCACAGCCGCAGATTTTAAATATAATATAGGCCTAAATGTATATAGAATAATCCTATCTTCTTAATAGGAGTGAAAAAAAAATCACATTAAGTACAATCTAAATATTTTACATCTTAAAAAGCCTGTTTCAGATGCTTCAATCCATTTTGAAGCACAGCGATTTGGTTCACTAGAAGTCCTAAAACAAAAAGCTTAATTTTAGGCGGATTTCTTTCATTGCTGAAGCATTCTCTTGCATCAAAATTCAGTGGGGATCCCTTACGTCTATCCCGTTGAGAGCTAGCACGTCATATGGCACGAGGAATTTCACGGCGAACTCCACCATGAGACATGTTGTGCCGTTCTCCCGAACCGCGAAGATGGCTTTGTCTGGGTTGTTGGAGAGCCCGGACAGGTTTTCGCCTTCCTGCTCAGCCAGCACCACGGACAGCGCCAGCACACCTGACAACAGAACAGAGGTGGTGAGGCACTGAATGCCAGCCGGGTAACAAATGGTTCGCAGACACACTCACGCACACACTCAGGCCACCCCTGAAAACATGCAGAATCAGCAGAAACAGCGTCGTAAATGACTGGAGTTCGGCTGAAGGCACCTCGCGTTTATAGATCACCTCTGTTTTCTCGTGGCAAAGTCAAAACCAGGTTAAAACACCAGAGACTGAAATCTGCAGTATCAAGGGAGCAACAGCACATCACTGACTGCAGTCTAAACAGCGTCAGGAAGTGACAAACTGCAACTCGGATCACATTTGAACGACTTTTCCCACCCAAATGAGGAGAAAAATAATAGGTGAAATATGCCAACTCATGGAAATGTAAGAACACACACGGAGCCAGTAGTGCCCAAACACACGCAGTGCACGTGCACGCCCGTACACTTATACACACTGCAGTAAGGAGTCACGACAGCTTCACACACACTTTCTTACCAAACACAGTGAACAGCAAAAGTCGGGCGCTCTCCGTGGTGCTGAAACCGAGACGTCCCATCGCTATCAGCTTCCCCGGAACAGAAAAAAGGGGGCTAACTGACTGGGCAGCCGGTGCTGAACCCGCGAAAAGAAATGAGAGAAAGAAAGGCAGGGAGGGGAGGCGGGAGAGAGAAAATGACAAAAAGAGAGCGAGAGAGAGAGAGACAGAGAGAGAGAGGTGGGGAGAGAAAGAGGAGGATTGCCTCTACTCAGCGCCAAGAAGTCACGCTCAGATCATCGTGAATGCAGCAGAAAAAAAAAAAAATGTCTCCAGGTTGGACGTGAGATCCGGTTTGCGCCGCAAAAGCTGCCGGCACCGAGGAGTTCTGGCCGTCCACACCGACCTCCCCTTTCAAGGTTGACAGGTTTTAACCCAGTGGCAGCATCTGCACATTATTAACGTCACGAAGAATGATCCTTCTTGAAAGGAAAAAAAAGTCGCTTAAGTAAATTTATCTCCTGTACGAGAAGAGTCTGTATGCAGTGTGAGTTATTCCCGCAGTGCTGTAGTGTCCATCTCTGTGATATAGCAGCTGCAGGTTGGGCTGAAATGATAAATGTCTGGAGGGAAACACTGACAAAACCTCCCCCCTCCCTCTCTCAAACTCCACTTCTGCAGGTTGCAGCTGAGTGCGTTTGAGAGCGAGAGCTACAAAAACACTCATAATGAGATTAATAGTCTTTCTCTGCCAAAATAAAGAGACTTATGAACCTGGCACTGGAATTACTATAGGGCGTAGTTTTCTCTAACTTTACAAAAGGTAAATTGAGACTCCTTGAACCCATCAGACCAAAGTCAACGGTTATTGACATTTTGGAATTAGAGCAAAGTGTGAATTGTTATTGTGGGATTGCATGTAGTGACCACAAACCGAGCAAAGACAAAAAGAAATGCAAAATGACATAATGACCTCCCCCCTCTCTCGCACTCATCAGATTTAGACTTTATTTACTGTTATTAAAGTAACTGAAGATGACACAACCGAACGAAAATACACAGTGTAATGAAAGATACAGAAAAATCTTACAACACCACAAGTAGATGCTATAAATAAATAATATATAATGTGTATTGCACATCACCTTTTTACCTTTGATGAACACTCCACCCACTCCAAAGGGAGTGGCATATAACACTGGACACAGTTCCAACCATATATCGACACTAGAAGATGCACAGTAGCTGCATCATAAGGCTGCGAGGTGCCGCGCACACAGTTTAATTAATTTGTACTGACACAGGATGTCTTTTTTTGTATAGTGGCATTTAAATGTTTTAAATATGGATGTAAATTTAAAAACTTTAGTAGCATGGATTTATTGTCTCCACGCCAAACAGAGGAGAACAAGACGGACACATTCTGGATGCTCTGGTAACTTTCACGGAAATGATTAGAGTTTTAAAAGTCCACGAGGATTACAACATCTAAAGTCAGATCTAAACGATCTTTGTCGGAAGCCATTCTTAAAGTAACACTGGCAAACACACTTTACGCAGGGGCTTCAGTGGAGTTTTAAGCGTTTGGTTTTCTGAAATGAAAGTCAAACTCGCACTTCACGGAGCTGATGCTGTCGATGCTGGCTTTACTGTCCACCTGGGGATGTTTTTTCATGGCCTGGGGAAATGTTTCTGATCGCGGAATCCGCGCTGAAATCACCGTCGGATCCTGTTCCAGCTCTTTCACGTCCTTTTCAAACTCCGGGGAAGTAAATCGGCGTAACATTTTATTGGTTAATACAGAGAAAGCCGTGGCTGCCGATGCGGTAACATGAAGAGGGTCAGCCTTGCCAGGAGACCCTTCACGCCTCCTCACAGTTCTAGATTTACGCAAAGGCACCAGTGTGCGCTCAGGAGGCGCGGGACTGAGCATGCTGGTTGGCAAGCTACATCTTTTCTTGTAATAGCTGTCATGAAATCTGTGTAGACCGAAGTCTAACATTTTCGTTCGTTCTGTTCCCAACTCATTCTCACTTTTGTTGGCAAGAATAGGAGTCATTAAAATGGCCAGGGCACAGGGCGCGCTGGTTTTGTGGGTGTTTCTGGTGGGCCGAGGCGAGAAGAATGTGAATTTTTTAGCCTCACAACCCAGTGTAAGAGGGGGGAGGGGGTCTTCAGAGGTGGTCGGCCTTTCCCAGGTTTTCGGATGCTTAAGGTTGGGAGAAATACTAGGACGGGGTGCAGGGGTAGAGACTACAGAGAGGACCAGATCTGGTGGAGGCGAGGAGGCGCCATCATTCTCTATTTCAAATTCCTCTATAGAGTTCATGGACGGCAACCCGCTCCGCTTTATCCGCGGCATTGGCTGCCGAGTGCAGTTTTGAGCCAATAGGCAATGTGCATGATTACATGTTTGAAGGACCTCCAGTCTGTCTGCTAAATGTCCAACCTTCCTCTCAAACTCGGCTGATCGCAGTTGCGCACTTCCCTGAGCGCCTCCGTCCTCGCGGCCCTTTTTGGAGTTGTTGGTGAGAGCACAAATGCATTCTGTGTGACCAAGAAACGTTGCCACTTCAATAGCAGAGTTGCCAACTTTATTTTGCCGGTCTATCTGAAGACCCAGCCTCTTGAAAGCTCTCACCAAAAACTCAACAACGTGCGCGTGACCTGCTACCGCGGCGTACATCAGCGCAGTGTTTCCCCAGGAGTCCACAATCTCCGGGTCTGCGTTGTTTCGGACCAAGATCTTCACTGCGTCTAGGTATCCTTTCTCACAGGCGTGACTGAGCGCGGTGCGCCCGTTGCCGTCCTGACAATTGACACTGGCGCCTCTCTGCAGCAGGAGCTCTGCAAACTTACACCGAGCCTGGGCATCGGGTAGCAGTACAGAAGAGATGAGGGGAGTCTGTGCGCCCTCTGTTTTGGAGTCCACGATTTCCCCATCCAGCGCGTCCAGAACAAACCGGGCCAGGTGGACTTTATCCTTGGACATCGCGTCCAGGAGGATCTTAGTGCCTGTTTTCCCGTTAGACTTTCCGGAGGCTTTGAGCATGTTTCTGAAATGGGTCTAGAATTTATTTAAGAAAACTCATATTTTTATTAGTTGGAGCAGGTTTGAAAACCTCTTTCCCCGAAACGATTGCTGACAAACACACCCTCCACCCTTATTATATAGTCAAAGGGAAGCTACGGAGGAGTTGCCGGGCAACGCAAACATAATTAGCCGACCACGCTTTGTTCTTCTTTTCTAATGGAAATATTTGTTTACAATGACACAAAAAGAACGTCAGCACTGGAGCCGCCTGTGTTCAAGAGAGGACCTGGCTTATCAATTCACTTGTTGAATGTGATGAGTGGTTATTATTTGGAAAAAAAGAGCGCGTGGGCGGTGTGCTCGTGCGTGTTGACAACAAATTTGCCCTACAGTGTGCTTTAGAACACAATGATCAAATCCGAGAAGATGAATAATCCACTTTACAACCGTGAGAGTATATGGAAACATTTGAATGAATCACATTTTCAGTGACATCAGTGGTGGTGTAGCTGAAGTACAAATCCTGGTTGATATTTTAGTATTCCAACTAACAAAACATGCTTAATCACCGCACAGCTATCAGATGTACATATCTTCCTCTGGCCTGCAGTGCTTTCTATCCACCTAGATTATTTTGGTGTAATTTTTTTTTTCAGTTTTGTAAGTATAAATATACTATAATGACATATTTCAAAAATCTCTTTTTCCAGAAATCATGACCCAGTTACTCAACTATGCAAGCACTTGAAATGAACCATTTCCCTTCTACCAAGCTCCACTATCACAGTGCAAAAGGACTGCATCCACCCATGATGAGGCTTGTGGCAGTGACAGTGTGACAGCATGTAAACATTTATGCCCCCCCAGCTGAGATAAACTAATGGTAGCTAACTGCACACTCCTTTTGGTAGGAAGATGTATTTGGTCAAAAAAAAAAAAAAAAAATCCAACATGAAACTGTTAACAACAAGGTTTGTGGATTTATTTAGGTTTTGGTAACCTGGGCATGCAAATGCTATTTAGTTCCTTTACATTCAAGCCAAAGCAGACAGCTCTACAGCTGATATCTCCAAAACCAGGCAACCGTAATGTCCTCATATGCATATAATGCTTTTCTAGTCTTACTGACTACTCAAAGTGCTTTAGGCTGCAAATCACAATTAACCATAGTGCTTTATTCTGCTTGATCTATCTTACATCCACAGCCAATTTAGAATCACTACTTAATCTAACATGCATGTCTTTGGAGGAAGGCAGAGTACACAGAGGAGACACAGGGAGAACATGCAAACCTCACACACAAAAAGGCCTCAGCCAGGGTTTGAACCAGGGGTGAGGCAACAGTGCTATTCACTCCACTGCCTTTTAATTCCATTCAATTCAAATTTTATTTACAGTGCCTTGCAAAAGTATTCACCCCCCTTGGCATTCGTCGGGTTTTATTGCCTCACAACCTGGAATTCACATGTTTCGCAGTGACATTTGATGTGATGGATCTGCACAAACTAGGCTGCGTTGGTGAAGTGAAATGAGAAAAAAATATAGAAAAATGAATTTTTAATAAATTAAAATCTGAAGATTGGCATGTGCATAAGTATCCACCCCCTTTGCCATTAAGCCCCTAAAAAGTCCTGGTGCAACCAATTTCTGTCAAAACACACATAAATAGTGAAATGAAGTCCACCTGCGTGCAATCAAAGTGTCACATGACCTGTCAGTATAAACAGACCTTTGCTGAAAGGCCCCAGAGTTTGCAACACCTCTAAGCAAGAGGCATCACACCATGAAGACCAAGGAGCTCTCCAAACAAGTCAGGGACAAAGTTGTTGAGAAGTACAAGTCAGGGTTGGGTTATTAAAAAAATATCCAAGTCGCTGAAGATCCCACAGAGCACCATCAAATCCATCATCTTCAAATGGAAAGAACATGGTACCACAACAAACCTGCCAAGAGAGGGCCGCCCACCAAAACTCACAGACCGGGCAAGGAGGGCATTAATCAGAGAGGCAGCACAGAGACCAAAGGTAACCCTGAAGGAGTTGCAGAGTTCCACAGCAGGGACTACAG
>VUQS01060754.1:0-18213 GCA_015108495.1 Heterochromis multidens
GTACCAACAAAGTCCGGTAACATGACACACTTCTTTCACCACGTTCAAAAATACCATCCAAACGAGCAATGATGGAATACTGGAAACTCCACACAACTGCCTTTCCTAAAGTGAGCCTTCTTGCTAAGCGTTACCTCTGTATCTCTGCCACCAGTTCATCCTCATGTCGGGCTTTTAGTGCAGGAGGCAACACTGTTATCTGCAAAAGAACATCTACTAAACCTGAAGCTGTAAACAGGCGAGTCTTCTTAGCCAAAAACCTGTAATATGTAAAAGTAAATGTGTTTACATGTAACAGGAAGAAAGCCCAAATTATTATTTCAGATACTGTTCACAGATTGAGGGAGAATAATGCAGATATTTAGTGAAATTGTTCTCAAAACTTGAGGGGAAAAAAATCATAAACTTCCTGATGTTTAAGGAAAGGTTTGTTTTATTACTTTTATTTAAAGTTTATTTTTGCTTGAAGACTTTTAAAGCGTTAGAGAACAGAGGTATATAGTTATTGCAGCTAGTAATGCAGACTTGGCTCGCATTGTTTTATGTTTGTACTTAAACACTGTTAAACAGTACAGCTCATTGTTATATTGCCAGTTAATTTGAGTTAACTGTATTTTTAATACCTGTAAACCAATAATCTCCCATAATGTTTAAGGGAATTGTGTATTTAGTTTGTGTCAGTAATGATGTTTTATTTTAACTTGTTCTTTCAATTTGTATCAAAACAGATCTATATCGATAATTATCGAAATCGTTCAATACAGAAAAAAATATTGTGATAATATTTTTGTCCATATCACCCAGCTCTAGTCTGCAGCAGTATACCCACCAAGTTCAAAGTGTATCACATGAAGAAGAGTGCAAAAATTAGTGGTGCAGCTTTGTCACGTCTATTTAAAGTTTGTTTCTCAGGTTGCACAAACTCTGCAGGATGCGCTGCAGCCACTGACAAAACCAAGCCCACTTCTTGCATGAGTTAAAAGAAAATGGCAGCTGGAAGAAGGAACCAAATTCCTCTTAACCACAGCAGTAAAGCTGAAACAGATACCCAATCACTTCCTGCCTGGTGACAAGCAAGTTTCTGCTTTCTACAGAAAATGAAACCACAGCCAAACCAATAAAAAAAGAACTCATCCTCTGGTGTGTCATAATCAACACAATACACACCCTGCACCTCTAAAACTGAAGAATTCTGCAGGTTCTGTTGACTTAATGTTTCAGTCTCACTGTTGCCAGACTTTTCATACATAGAATAACTTGATTGTATTTTGTATGACATACTGCCAAAAAAATCTGCCCCTGATTAGAAAATTGTTTGTCTGTGCTATTCCTGTTGAGAAATGGCTGCCGTGTATTTCTGATGTTGTTACACCAGCGTTGTATTCTGGTTCTTCCTGTTTCTCCTGGCATAGTGATCACCATCGTGTGGTGGTTTTGTTTTCAGTCCTGTTCACCTCTCAGTCAGTAGGTCATCAACACAGATCAACCTGTTGCCTTAGTATACATTAAATTATTGGATTGGAGCTCAACAGTTTGCCAGCCTTTGCTTTTTTTCATCACATCATAATCATGTTTGGTGATCTTTCTTCTTCACATCCATTTAGTCAGAGAGTGCAGATTCAGATCACAGATAGTAGCCTGTCTGTAACATCTGTTAAAGCTGCGGTCAAAACCACAAATTTCGTTGTAACTTTTAATTCTTGGAGGGGCAAGTTTGTCTACCACTTCTTAATTCACGTTTAATATTTAGAATGATTTCCAGTAACATGAAATTTGTTTATAGTTAATACACTGACAGAGGTTTTTGCTGAGTATCTGGTAGAGTATGCACTTGCTGTGCAAGTCACACATTTGATGCTACTGTGTCAACCAGGTCGTCTTTGACATCTGATGAATGTTTGTGGTTTGATGTCTTTATGAGCTGTGGTTTCACCCATCCTCTTGGCCTCCAGCTCTATGCATGACCAGGCATTTCTCTGCAGTGACACCGAAGCACTTTGTATACCCTGTCGTGCACTGTGAGGCAGAAAAAGCACCTGCAGGCACTGTTTTATCTTGCTCCTGCTAATGATTTTCTCAGAGGAGACTCTGTGTCCAAAGGGTGCTGCGATAGAATAAAATGAGTAAACCTGCATTAACATAACAGAAATTATCATATTGTAATGTATTCAGTAGTGTTTTGGTAGATGTAATGACCTTTAGGACTCAATATGCCATGGAAAGATTTGTTTCATTTATTATTTGTAAAATGTGTTGGCTTTTTTTTTTTTTTTTTTTTCAAACATTGCAGACTCTACAAACAGAATAAAGTGTTAGATTAAAAAAGGAAGTGCTGCATGCATCTGACAGCTGATCTGACAGGTGTTTTTGGGACAGGCAAACGCATGAAGAATAAAATCCTGGAAATATTGCTAGATATTTTGTATATTTAGTATAACCACAGAAAACATCCTGGGCCCTCTTTGGTCAGATAATGTGATATTTTAATATTTTATTAAATTTATTGTAAGGATATTTTAATTTCATACTGGGGAGAAACAAAACAGACCAATGCATAACTTTAAGGCAGGGATTACACTTACACACTCACAGATGGACACCACAGATGAGGCGTTCCTATTCCCCTTTTGGAGTCCAACTGAAGGGCTCATGTATAGCTGGTGCACTGTAGTTCATTGTGTCTTGGACAAGTCCCCATGGTCACAAAAAACTGGTGGGCACACGGATGTCTGCATGGACCCTTGTGCTCTCTGTGATGAGGAAATTTACATCACCCACACAAGTCTTCATCACCATCTGACAAACATATCAGTCTCAATTCAATTTTTTCAATTCAATTTTATTTATATAGCACCAAATCACAACAGTCACCTCAAGGCTCTTTATATTGTAAGGTAAAGACCCTACAATAATACAGAGAAGGTTACATACAATACAGTTGAAGGTTGAAGGTGGCACATATAAAATACCCATAGAGAGCACTAACACTAAAAGCATAACTTCCATAAATGTTAAAAGACTGCAAATGTATGAAGGGTCACAATACCAGTAAATGATTTACAAAAAGAATATTTTTCTTCATGATTATAAAAATAAAACAGTTCTGATGAAAAATAAACACACATGTACTCATATGTCTCAGCCAAGCTGCGACGTCTGGGGCTGAAAAATGAAGACAAAGCAAAGTGCTAAAAACTGAAATTCCTCTAATGACCACTTGAGGCTCCAAAAGTGAGTCAATCCCCATAGACTCCTATGTTACAATGTTTTACAGCACAAATAAACCTCTTTACAGCCTGGTTTAAAAAAAAAAAAAAAAATGGTTTTGGCACCTTCATAACTGCATGCTGGGTGATTTTTTTTTTTTGTGTAACTTATCCTGGAGTCATACTGTGTGAAGTTAGGGTTGCAGTGTGGCTCATTTGATTTACACGTGTGCCAGCACAAGTAGGTGTTGCCAGTAGTTGTCTGCTAAGCCTCACTAATTCGAGTGAGTGAAGTGGACCTTTCAACCGTTTTTGTGCTGTTGGTGTCTTTTGGAGTACTTTAATGGAATAATGTGGTTTGCTGTGTGGTGCAGAACATCCAAGTGGTTCAGTGTGCTTTAGTTTTGGTGGTTGAAATTTTAGTGTTTTATTAACACTCATTATCAGTTACCTATCTGATACATCTTGCTAACCAAGCTATGGTCACTTCTAGCTCAAAAAAACAACATGAGGTCTCAAAATGGGAGTCTAAAAACCAATGGGTGATGTCACAGTGGCTGTCCATCTTTTATATACAGTTGATGGTTCCAACTACATGTAAGGAAATGCAAATAATATTAAAAAAAGGGGGGAAATGTCTCTATAGAAGAAACAAGTTTTGTAGTGTAAAAAGAAAATTCTCACTGTTTTATTTCCTGTACAGCATCCTCATATTTAAAAACAAGGCTGACGTTTATCATGAATCTAAAGTGGCATGTGTAAGGAGTGAACCAGCACATCCATTTTTCCCAGATTGAAGATTATGTTGCAGTGCAGCAGAATAAATTGTATCCCATTTTAAGCAGAACATGTAATGCACAGTCTGGTGCTAAACTATGCAGTAGTTTTATTTCCCGTATCTGTAACATTAATTAAAAATGTCAGTAAATAAACATAAAATGAAAGTATCATCTGTTAGCAGTCTGAATGAACCCAGTTACAGTAAAATATGAAGCACTGATGTGCATGTAGGCTCTGGGGGAAATAGTGGTCTGGTTTTTTGAAAACCGTAGTTTGAAGTTCTGTGGGTGGTCTCGTGTTCTCACAGAAAGCTCCCTGCTGGCAGCTGTGGTGTTTAGGTGCTGGGCTGGGTTTTACTTGCTGCTTGTGGTTTGGCCTGGCAGGGGAAACAGACTCAACCAACCCTGAAGTGTTTCTCGGCAGAGGGGTGGGCATGTTTGATGTGTCTGAATGCACCTGTGTGCTGAGCGGTGTGTTTGTGGGTAAGAAAGTAAGGTCAGACATTGGATTTTTGTTCTGGGTTGTATTGTATTGTCATATTTATAAAGGACTACAATAGGTGCATAGTGGAGCCCAGTGACCGTCATGTTAGTGTCTGTGTATGGTACTGTTCATACATATCTGCACTGTGCAGCACTTCTCCTAACAGCTCGTTTCATTTCTCTTTCTGAGTAATCTGAGCCCAGCAGTCAGCACTGTGGCAAAGACTCAAGACCAGGCTTTGTGTCTGAGTATGCAGCCATGCAGAAACTTTCTCTGAAAGTGGTGTGTATGGCAGCGAGGCCCAACTGTCATGAGGTTAGGTGGGGTTGTGTATCAGAGAAACAGACTGAATATTTATTTTTATGCACCCAAAACTGTAAACCGAAAAAGATTCTGTCTGTGTTACAAAGAATCTTTTGATCTTGCATCCAGAACAGTGTTTTACACAGAATCGGATCATATATGGGCAGCAGCATGCAAGCAGGAACATACACAAAGGAAGCACACCCACACAAACTAAATGAATAAATAATAATTATGTAAATAAATATAGCAGATCAGTATTCAGCTGTATTCAGTTTCTTATCCCATGCACTAACTCCAACTCCACAGTCTTAATCTGAAGGTAGCTGCAGTCTAAGACTTTGGAGCTGGAGTCTATCTGACCCATAGACTGTATATAAAATGTGTGTATCATCCAGGCATGAAAAGTGATGCTAATGCAGAAGTGTACAATGCCCAGCTGGGATCACCTCGACTGTATAGAAATCTATGGGAAAACGTCCCTCAGCTCTCTGCCTCTGTAACCTCACTAAACACTGTCCTGATAATCTTATGGGTTTATTCGGTAGTTTTTATTGGATAAAAAATGAAGCTTGTTTTGTTAGTTATGGTTCTCATTAGAGTAAAAAAGAAGGATAAATCAGGGTATCCTCATTGGCTAGCCAGTGAGTGTGAGGTGGCCCTCAGTTTTGTAGATCCCTTCTTCAGTCAGATGGTGTAGAGAACATCAGCTCAAGGAGTGCCACAACAGTGACTCGGTGGAGCAACATGGAACAGGAAGTGTCAGAGCCAGCTGTTTAGCAGCAACTAAACTTTCAAAATAAGAGCTTAGGGGACTGTCCACAAATGAAACTCAAAATACATGAGCTGCCCGCCCAAGTAAAGCCTGTGTGGGAAAAGCTGCACAATAATGTTTGTGATGATTATGGTACCACTAATGTTTCTGTTCCTCTGTTTCTTCTTCATTTCTTTGTGTCTACATCCCTTCTTCTTCCTCTTCCTCCTCCTCCTCCTCCTCTCTGTCTGCAGGTGAAGCTGTCAGACTTCGGTTTCTGTGCCCAGGTGTCTAAAGAAGTGCAGAGAAGGAAGTCTTTGGTTGGAACGCCATACTGGATGGCACCAGAGCTCATATCCAGACTACCTTATGGACCAGAGGTAACACTCAGGCTGTGTTTTCTGTCAGGATTTGCCTGTATTTTTGTCACCACCTCTCATTGACTCTCTCCTCTCTGTGTCCAGGTGGATATCTGGTCTCTGGGTATCATGGTCATAGAGATGGTGGATGGGGAGCCGCCATACTTCAATGAGCCTCCACTTAAAGCCATGAAAATGATTCGAGACAACCTGCCACCCAAACTAAAGAATCTGCACAAGGTAGAGCAACAGAAGAGGGGGGAAAAAAGCTGAAAACACCAGAAATAAACCAGACAGACAGATTTATATAAAGCTGGTCTTTATATGAAACACAGTTGGTAGAATTTGGTGTTGTGGTTTCCCTTTACTGACAGAAACACAATCTAAAGCACAGAAATGTATTTTAGTTTGATATGCTTCTGCTTCCAGAAGAGGAAGAGGGGAAGAAAGCTTGGTAGTTGTTGTTTATTATACCCACTGCTAAAAAGGGTGTGATTATAATTTGTCATGATTTTATTGCTGCATATGAGAAATAACATTTGAGCTGAAAGGAAATGAATGAACTTTTTATTGACTTTAACTTTGTTTCATCAAACAACAACGACAGAGGTTAACTGTGGCCTGGCTCAGGTCCTGATGCTATTGCCACCAGCTGAACTGAAGAGTGTCACATCCATCAGAGCAGTACACTTTCAGAATAAAAGCCGTGTTCTAAGGGAGCTAATATGCTCATTTCCATCTTCATGTTTTTACTTCTCTACTAGACTCTACTAGAGCAGCTCTGCATGATTCACAGTTCAAAATAATACTACTTTATTTTATTTTATTCTGGGTCCCTCAGTCCGTCCTCTGTCCGAAAAAGGCTCTTTTAGTTCCTCTTCCTTTAAGCCAACTTTCTTCTACAAATAGCAGGTGGGTAGAGCTTCTGTACAGCTTCCATGTGCCTGAGATGACTTTATCAGGCACATTTGCTCTCTGTGACACAAAACCTGTCTGAGACTGAGTGTTTTTAAGTTGTGTGATCTCTGAGCTTTTGGCTTACAGGGATTCTTTTCCTTTGGTTGAAGACCAAAACATCTGACAAATTCTGCTCAATATTTGAAACTTTGGCTTGTTTACAGGGATTTTCTGGCCTTAAAAATGGGTTTTGGGGGAGGGTGACTATGCATCTAAGTATGATCAGTCAACATAAAATACAGGCAATGAGTCTGTGTTGCCTTAACTGATAGAGATGTATGCATTTGCCTGTCATTTCTGACCATTTAATATGATTTTGTAAATGACAGCCCAGTAAAAACAAAACAATTATTACAGAGTGGTTGATTTTCCTTTGTCTCCTTTGGATTATCCACAATTCAAACTCTGTACATATGTGAGAAGATAAGGAAAAGCAGAATATGGCCTCTTTAATAATGTTGTATCGCTCACAGTTTGGAAGATTACTCTCATCACCATCACCCGCCAGAATTTTTCCCTCTCTGTGGTTACTGTGATGAAGCAGACTCCATTAGGCTGCACCTTAGCCTCAATAAAACACTTCCTTTCAGGCGCTGTTTTCTCTGACTTCAACCTTTAACCTTTAAACATGTTGAACTACAGCAACAAAAACAAGTAACTGACCTATATCATGTCTATAATGATGCATAAGCCTCTTTTCCACTAGTACCTACTCGGCTCGACTCGACACGACTCTGTTTCAGTGGTTTTCCATTACAAATGAGTACCACATCAATGTGGGTGAGGTCATTATAGCAAGGCGGCCCAATAGTCCTGTACAGTCATTTGTATGCGACTCAAACACAACAGTGCAGGACATCGAGGTGATGGTATACCTGCTGCTAAACCGATGGTAAAGGTCTGCACCTCGTCGTTGGGCCATGGTGTTGGTTTGTCTGCAGCCATTTCCCTCATTGGCAGGTTTGATTCTTGTGAAGGAGTCGCTCTCTTGACTCACCCAATGATGCCACTCACTGGCCAATCACTGGCATGCAGTTCATTGACATAACATTTTCGGATCGACTCAGATCGCTTGGAACCCCAGCCAAGCACGTACTAAAAAAGTACCTGGTACCAGATACTGCCACCTAATGGAAAACCCTAAAAACTGAGTTGAGTCGAGCCGAGTAGGTACTAGTGGAAACGAGGCTATAGCTGACGTCTCTCTCTTATGTCTGTGGTTAAATGAAGCAGCTTTTTGGTTGCTTAACAGCAGGATGTTTTGGCATCAAGCAATTAAAATCCTACCTGTAGCATCAGTAACACCTGGGCATCTTCTCTTTCTCTTCTCTCCCAGGTCTCCCCTCTGCTCAAAAGCTTCCTGGACCGGATGTTGGTGCGAGACCCGGCTCAGAGGGCCACCGCCAGCGAGCTTCTCAAGCACCCCTTCCTGTCGAAGGGGGGGCCGCCGTCCTGCATCGTGCCTTTGATGCGGCAGAACAGGATGAAATGAGATAATACGCAACACTAAAACCTCTGGAATCTGGAGGAGAGGGTGTTACAGAATACTCCTGCACACACAGGAATGACCCTCAGAGGTCAGAGGTCACAGGCAGGAGGCGTGAAAAGAGGGTGTGCAGGAGTATTCTGTTTCTTATGTGAGTCATTGAACTGCGGGGAGTGAATTCCCTAAAACAAAAAGAGGCAATAAGGTGGAGAGAGTGTGTGTGTGTGTGTGTGTGTGTGTGTGTGTGTGTTTCATAAACGTGTGTGAGCAGCAGAGGAGCCTCCTGTAAACTCTTTTACCTGAAGAGCTTCACCTGGAAAGATTAAAAACTGTGGATCATTTTTTTTCTCCAATCTGTGGACCTTACCTGGATTTGAGGTGTGAAGGTGAAGTTTTGCACACCAATCTGATGCATTGAAGGAGCTGAGAGCCCATTGGCTGATTTTAATCTCACTATTGGACAATCTGTAAGCCGAATTTCTTTATTTTTTTCCCCACTACAAAGATTCGGAGACTGTCCTCATCACAGCCAGAACTTACTACTGAGAGAGGAAATCTTGTGGCTCCGACTGTATTCTGTAGCCTTAAAAACACTAAGTTCCTGTAAACAAGCAAGCGTACAGTAAGTGAAAAAGTAAACACTGGAGTCGTGGTTTCAGATTAATTTTCTTCTTCTTTCCTCCTGATTTTTCCTGTGTAAGTACAATGAACATAGAGAAATATCAGTTCTGATGTTATACTATCTCTATTTTGTGATTGTTTTATTATTATTATTATTATAATGTGTTTCCTGGTTTATTTTAGTGAGATGTGATGATTTTTTTTAAGCACTGTTGATGAGAGATAGAAGCTGCACTCAGCCCCTCAAACCTGAATGGGTCTAAATGAGTCACCCCCTGGTTTTAGTTAGTTGATTTTAACTCTAGTGTTTTTAAAACAGTGGAGTTTAAACACTCAACACTCACTTCACAAACTAATGGCTTAATCTGATGCAGAAAATGAGCCTGAGCTGCTTGTTGGCCAGTCACTGAGTTACTTTTATTCTGTGGTCCTTTCAAATCTTGTCAAACGTCACCAGCTGCTGACATGTTGCTCTGCTCGTTTCATGTTTGATTCCCCTCCTCTGAATCCACTCTGAAAGAAGATAACATCAGGTCATTGTCATCCAGAGGCTTTTATTTATAGGACGATCTTAGCACTACTCCACCTCACAAACAGGAGTGTCAGCGACGATTAAGAAAAGCAGCTTTGTTGAGATTTATATCTTCGATGAACTGTGCTGCTCACACTCCCACTGAGTGTGTGTGTGTGTGTGTGTGAAGATGTGGGATTATTTTAGTGTTTGCATTTCACTTGGCTTGCCTGTAGCTTCTGTGTAAGCAGACTAATGAAGGCGCTTAAATACTTAAGTGAAAATCCACTCCCAGCTGCTAATAATGTTGACACGTTTAACAGCTAAAGGAAGAAACAGACCTGTGTCCCTTTAAAGGGCAGTTCACCAGAATCAGACTTGTTTGTTTTTCCTCTGGACTGTGGTGCTGTTTATGCATCTAGTTTGTTTTGGTGCGAGTCGCTCAGTTTTGGAGATATCTGCCTTCTCTTTAGTATGAACCTACTTTCAGCTGCTCTCTTGCTACAGGGGGTAGTACATGTTTGATTTGGCAGAGTTTTACACCAGACGCAACCCCAAAGGGGATTTGTGTCTTCAGCTGGAATTGAACCTGTGATCTTTTGCTTGCCGAGTGAATGTGTTAACCACTCCACCATCTACCTTCTCTTTAATATAAGGTAACTAAATGGTTCTCAAGGTGGCAAAAAGTACATCTGAAGCGCTCAGAGAACTACAGAAACTGTATTGTGAGCAGTTTCATGAAGGAACTACTTTTGTTTTCAATTTTCTATCTCTGCCAGTGAAAAGAAGCATGTAGTTTGCTAACGTTACAGCTTCGCTGAGAGGGATGACATTAATGTTGTGGTGCAGCGTCTGTTTATTCAGCTCTTTGACTGCGCAGAGAGAGGAACTGTGGGGATCCAGTCAGCACAGATGCTTTGGAGTGTGTGCGGTCCTCCAAAAAGCCGCCAGGCTTAGGTCAGATACTGATTGGTTGATAAGCTGGCTCAGCAAGGGAAGAGAACAACGGCAAAGTTTAGTGCAAAGAGGAAGAAATGCAGAAAAAAAACAGAAGCACCGTGGCTAAAGTGGAAAGTTTTCATTCATTTTAACACTCAGTGTAGCTACAAGTTCTTTATATATTTTGACTTGACCAACAACAGCACAGAGTACCCCACGTCACTGGTTGGTCCACACTTCCTTCTGCAGAATGAAACGCTTAGCAGATGTGGTTTGGTAGGAAAAAAAGTAGTTTTGGAAAGGGGCATTACCGCTGAGTTTATCAGTGCTTTCAGGACCAGAAGGCGAGTGCCATTTAGTTTCATATATTCAAGAGAAGGCAGACATTTCTAGAGCCATGTTCTCCAAACCTGTGCAGCTCACACCAAAACAATCTAAACCTATAAAGAGCTCTACAGGGTACAAGAAAAATATGTAAATTTGATTTAAATTAGATTTTTGGGCTAACTTTCCCCTTTAATTTTTCTGCAGCCATGCTTTTTTTCACATCAGAAATAATGACCGACACATGATGACGACTGAAGTCTAAAAATCCACCTTTGCTGGCTGAACTGGACCAACAATATTACAGTTAAGTAAAACTAAACTAAAATCTAAATATGAAAAAAAATCTTACAGGGAAGTGAAATAAAAACTAAACTACAGAAAAAAAATGAGAACTTACTGAAACTACATTTTCTAAATGAAAGAGATGTCTTCAGTTTTAGTCAAATATATCAAACAACCTGATGCAGCGTATTTATTGAGACTGAGATGTCTTCACCACCACATTATAAAAACCTGAAACACGCAGACCAGCTCTGGAAACTAACTGAATTTAAATGAAGAATTTAAAAATATAAACTAATAAAAAAAAAATAAAACTATAATAACTGCTTGTTTCAGTTCAATTTGGCTTAGGCCTGATTATTTTATGCTGCTGCCCCGATGATCCTCAGGCTGGAAAATAGGAGTCACTCCATGCAAAATCAGTCAGTTCGTCCCACCTGAGCCCCTCAGAATCAGCTGATTTTATTTCATGTACAATAACTTTTGTATATTTGATGCACAGTTTTAATCTGTGAAAATCACAGTCACGGGCCCACAAGAGTACAAAATTTTGCACTTTTAGTGAAAAACCTTCTAAAAAAAATGACATGAATTAAGAAGCATTCAGTCCAAAGACATGCAGTTAATGGGGTTAGGTTAATTTAATTAAAGGTGATTCTAAATTGGCTGTAGGTGTGAATGTGAGTGTGAATGGTTGTCTCCCTGCGACAGACTGGCAACCTGTCCACGGTGTACCCCGCCTCTCGCCCTATGGCAGCTGGGATAGACTCCCATAGTGTGAAGGTAAAATGCTGCACAGCTTCATTAAATATACTGAAGTTATTGTATAAAAAGCATTCAGCTGATTCTGAGGGGGTCAGGCTGGGAGCCTTTTTCAGATTTGGTTGATTTTTATATGGAATTACCCATCTGACATATCTGTAGTTTGATGCTCTACTGTGTAGCAGTGAGCAGCCATTCTTAGAAAGATGAAAGGAAAGATGTTTCCGCTGTAATCGAGCCCTCTGGACACATTCCTCTCTCAACCTGTTTCAGTTTTTTCTTTGTCTTCCAGTTCAGCCTCCACATCCGACCAGAACTCTGTCAGGCTTTTTTTAAACTGCAATACTTCCAATCAATGAACACAGAGAAACATTTAGCACACTTTTAGGTGCCGCCTTCTTTTGGAAGTACTGCTGGTGGTGTATTATTGGGTGGCTTATAGCAACTTACTGTACTTGATATAAATATACTGTTAAACATGCTGACACAGCAGCTCTCTGACTGACATCTTTGGGGGCTTGTACAAAGAGTAGCAGCACAGAGTAGAATAATCTAAGCAGGAAGTAGGTTTTAGGTCAAGCTCATTGTTTCCCAACATTGTTGATCATTTCTGCAAAGCACAGCTAGCTGCGGTTTGAAAACGGCTAAAAATGATCCTTTAAAGGGGACCTGTCCTGCTCATTTCCAGCTCCGCAGTGCCACATTTTTTGTTTCTGGACTCCTAACAGAGTAGCTTTGCATGATTGATAGTCCAAAGTCACCCTTATTTCTCACACCAGGCAGTTCATCCTCTGTCTGATATGAGCCATTTTAGCTCCTCCCTCTTTAACCCAATTTTTTCTGATTAGGAATGATCATGATTTTTGAATAGTCCATTCACCCATACATTTTTTTAACTGCTTATCCAACTTAGCGCTTGAAGCTATCCCAGCTTTAATAGGGTGAGAAGCAGGGAACATATGTTTTACCATAGACTGTATATAAAAGATGGACGTGGGTCTGACTGAAACTGCATGCTCATCGGCTAATGACTTGTGAATAATGATGAGCATACCCTGGATAATCATGATCTGACTCTAATAATGACCATCATTTACAAAATAGACTCAGTATTTTAGTCAAAATAATCTCCGATAACCCCATCAGTGAAGTGTTTACCGAGGTCACACTGCTACTTTCCCATAGACCTCTATACAACCAGGGGAGCTGCCTCCTTCTGGCCATTTAAAAGAATGCAGGTTTAAGGCTTTGTTTTTCCACACTGGGATGCTTCATCCATCTGTTATACCCTCTCTGGGTTTTACCAGTGCTGCCTAACGCTGGTGTCATTGAGCCTGTACGCTATTTGGCAACCACCAGGTCCAGTATAACCTCGGAGCGATCGAATATTTTTAGTGAATAGCAAAAGTATCTCTGCTTTTGATTAGCTGGCCTGCAGGAAGTTTGAACAGCGGGTGGATGGAGCTTCTTTGCTCACAGCCAGAGCTGTGTGCCTGAGATGACCATATTAGGCATATCTCCTCTGCCTGACATCATGCAAGTCCAGGAAACTGAGCAGCATGAGCTTTTGGTCATACAGATTACTCTGACCGACCTCATCGGGGACTTTCCTCGATTAAAATGGGCCTTCAGGAGCTGATTAATCACTTTAGCATGATTGGTCTGCAGATAGTTAACAGAGGTTTATTCATTTTTCAGTTATTTCTGGCCATTTGATGGACAACTGTGCATTTTATGTTTGAGTAAATTAAACCCCAACTTTAAAAAAAATAAAGGTTACACAATCCTGGTGATTTTCCTTTGGTTAAAGGCCAAAACATGTTTGGGACCAGCTCCTCAATATTTGAAACTTTGGCCTTGTTTACAGGGTTTATTCCAGCCTTACAAACAGGCCTTTACGCCTGTGAAAACATGTAAACAAGCATCTGTGTTACCATCACTGATAGAAATGCATGCATTTCAGGTTACTTCTGACCATTTCATAAACACAAACAATATGTCTGTGTTAATGACACCGGTTTCCTTTGGCACTAGCTAAAACCTAGAATTTCTCCAGGAAAAACCCTGGTTTAGGGTTAGAAATAAGAAAAAGCAGAGTAGGTCCCCTTTAATGATGCAGTTTGGAGGATTTCTCTCTGAAAGCAGCATCACCCTACACTGTTTCACTGTTTTTCTTCTGTGGTTACTGTGAAGATGCAGACTCCATTAGGCTGCAACATAACGTCAATGAAACACTTCCTTTCAGGCGCTCTTTCTTCTAACTTTAACCTCTAATCATGCATTACCATGTTTTGTTTTGGGGTTTTTTGTCTCCGGACTCAGCACTAACATACCTGTGCCCTCCTGTGGTTTTCATAACAGAGGAAGCAGAAAAAAAATTAATTTCCACCTCCTAAAGACGTGCATTACAATATTTTCCGTGCCTGGGTTTTATCTGCATGTTTTGTGCCACCACAGGATGAACGTAGGTTAATTGTAAACCTCGTCCCTGCCACTTTTTTCCTCTTCAGAAGCATCCGCTCGGTTGAAATGTGTCGCAGGTGTTTTGTACTTTGTCTTCTTGGCAGCTTTCCAGGCTGTAAATTATCATCTGGATTTGTTCTATGGTGAAAAGTGGAACAGGCCGGTAATGAGTCACAGAGTATGAAAGGCGAATGAAATGTCGGACTGGATGACATTCAGCTGTAGAAAAGATGGTCTTTATTTAGCAGTGAAACACTCTGAACTTTCCTGTTCTCTGTTTTGTGTCTCATTTTGATGATCAATCCCACTTCAGTCTCTAAATTCAGCTTTAAGCTGCACATTTTCACTAATTAACACACAGATTGGCCTCCTGCTTAATGCTGCTGATTTTTTATTTTTTTTTAAGTGTGTTTCCTGCTGTACTTTATTGAGGTGTTATAAGTTGCTGGTTAAAATGACTGGATCATTCTGGGGCCACTGGAAAAGCAGCCTGAGAATCCAACTCTTAATTGTTGAGCTTAGATTTGATTTGATGCCATAGACCACCATTAAAACCACCTTCCTAATCCTGTGTAGGTTCCACCTTGTGCAGCTCTGACCAGTCTGGGCAGGGGCAGGAGGCTTTTTGGGATATCTGGTGGAAATGGAAAAGGAGTAGAGCTTCAGGTCCTTCCAAGGTGCACGGAGAAGAAGTATACAGATTGTAAGAACGTTATTGTTTGACTGGCGTGTTTCACCTAGAGGTCTTCCTCAGGGTCTTCATAAAACATACTACAGACTACATTTTATATAGGTATAGAGTAGGACTGCAAATCTGGCAGCAGTTCATTGGGGTGCATCCTACCAGTGTTTGGATTGTTTGGATCGGGATCTGAGGAGTTTGGAGGCCGGGTCAAAGCCTGAGCTCCTCAAGCTGCTCCTGCAGTTAATGAAGGCCAAGCACATTTTGAAAGGAGCACAGGGGCTCAGTTTTCAGCACCATCAGAAGGTCCTGGGTTCAAACCCAGGCAGTTTGCATGTTCTTCCAATGCTTGCTCAGGCTTTCTCTGGAAACTCTTTGTAGGTTACTGCGATCTTCTCCATAGAGAGAGTTTATTTCCCTCTTCCAGCATGAAGACCGAGAACATCCAGGAAGCTCTACCAACAGGAGAGCTTCATACACCTGCAGCGATGAGTGGTTCAACCATAACTGATGAACAGCTAAAACTGTATTAGCTCGTAGCATCTGCTGTAAGCTTTTTGGGGTTTTTTTTAAGCTTGCAGTTCCACTAACTCCTTCAGTCTGTTTTTATCTGTGTAACATGTCTCACTCTTCATCGTGTTATCCACACACACTTTCACTGACAATAAAAAAGGAAAAGGAGAGTAAAAAATTAAAATTGAAAAACAAAAGCAGCAGACAGAATCGCCCTCGTCCTCTTTTCTCTTATTTTGAGATGATGGATGAGCGTCGCCGCTCCACACGCACGCTCATTCCAACAAGTGTAGACCTGCAGGAATGAATGTATTTGTGCTGTGTTGTCAGATATATGAGGAAATATCGGCATCAAACTGTAGGAAGGTAGATTAAATGTAAATACTAATTTAAAAAATATTGATTGAATGCATTGATACAAAAACAAGCTAAAAGCTGCGTTGATTGTAAACTATTGCCGATCACTCTAACCACTGCTGATCCCTGAGCTCACTGTCTACTGGGACGACTGTAGCTCTGGTTTCTCCCGCCACAGAGAAACGTGTTTGGTTAATGCAAGCAAAAGAAATCCTTCATCTCAACACTTTTGTTTTCACGCCTTTATTTATGAAAGTCTGTCTCCAGCTGTGGGAGACCACAGTTGTCAGAGAGGACCCGGGGAAGGTGTCCTTTAGTCATTTAACATCCACATAAATGCCAGGACCTGAACGTATTCACTTCACCTGTCAGAGGTTTGAATGTTGTGGCTGTTTGAAACTGCAGTTACTGTTTATCCAGCTTTAGCTTCAGGACGTGCATCACGCAGCCTTCCTGGTTTAATTTGTCACTTCACTGTCCTCAGGCCTGCGATGCACCCAGAAGCTGGGACACACGTGAGACAAACAGCTTTGGTCTTCTAATTTTTAACTTTATTCTGCAAATGTTTCACCTGTTTTTCTTACAGTGGAAAACATTTGGCACATCTGTTTCACGAGTCAAACTGATCCCCTGATGAAGGTTTAATATGAAAACATTGCAAATAAATATATTTTTGGATGTTAGTGTGCAGACGTCTGTTCAGTTGTTTTTCTTTTAAGTTTTAATCTTTCTGTTGACTTGCCTCCTAAACAGCGACCCTGACCCCGGGTCAGATTGAGTCCCTTTATTCTTGTGACAGAGTTTTGTCATGATGTGAAGACACTCTTTGTTGTTGTTGTTGTTGTTGTTTTTGTATCACCTCCCATTTGATCAGCTTTCCTTTATCAATGTGAAACATGTTTATCTGGTGTGACAGATGTTGCTTAAGTAGCCTGTAACTACATCTCTGTGGACCAGATTCTACTGCTGTGTGTGCAGACGTGTCACGATTGCATGCCTTAACATTTACAATCACTACTTGACAGATGACTAAATGACTCTGACACTATGACTGCTGATGACGGGGAAAAGACACTTCCATGATGCTTTATCCTCTTCTCATCTCACATATCTGAGAAGTCTTCATAGTTTAAAAGTGCTTAAAGTGACAGGTCTCACTAACATTCCTCACAGCTTTTGGATCGATTGATGGGGGCAGAGAAGAGGTCCGGTCCAAAGGGGTTTTTTTTCAGGAAGCAGGGCTGCTGGATTTCTTCTACAGATCTTTTTATTAGCAGGGTTCAGGGTTTAGTGCCTTTCTTGGAAGCATTACTTTTAAAGGTTTTCCTGCTTCTTGGGGAAACTCCTGCAGGACCTCCTCTGGTTTCCACAGCGAACATGTAACTGACTGACTGGAATAAAACGTGAGGGGGAAACAAATGGTCGGCTGTTCAGATTTCCATTGACTTCTTGTTGAAAATCTGATTTTGTTGATGTGTTGTTTTGTCAGACTGTACCTGCACCATCTTGTTTTTGTAAATTTCACTGGTGTTGTAAAACATAGATTTTACTCTGCAAATTTTACTTTTTTGCAAATACAGTTTTTGTAAAAGATCTGAAGTCTGTTTTTTTTTTGTATGACTGGTGTTTGAAGTGTTGGTCACACATAAATGTATGTACGTGGTGGAAAACAAACACGACTCAAAGTGCTTAACCTCGTAACATCCATCAGGTCACAGCTTAGGGTTTCTAAATGGAAATCTTATCACAGAGAAACTGTCAGGCAAAAATTAATGTGAGATACTTTATTTCAAAGGTAACATCTTCATACTTTCTGAAACTGACTGACTGGGATGTGGCTCTCCCAACCCTTCCACTAAGACAGCACCTTGCAGCTCCTTTGACCACCTCCAGTGGCTCCCTGAGGTCTTGACAACAAAAACAGTTGAATATAACACTGAATGCTTTTTCTTTACATTCTCTATTTCTAACAAAACAGCACCTATAAACTGAATTTAAAAGAGAACCTTTTTTTTTTTTTTTAATGTGTACGTCACCACCTGGCGCCTCTTCTTGCTGAGCCTCAGTGGCGGTGGTTAAACATTAACACACACAAATGTCTGTTCCTGAGTCGTCCTTCACTTCAGTTGAATTTGAAGTCCTCCTCACACACAAAGTCAGACCCCTTCACATCTTAAAGATCTCATAATATCCCAATAGAGCACTTCGCTCTCAGACTGCTGGCTTACTTGTGGTTCCTAGGATATTTAAAAGTAGAATGGGAGGCAGAGCCTTCAGCTTTCAGGCCCCTCTTCTGTGGAACCAGCTCCCAGGTTGGATTCGGGAGACAGACACCCTCTCTACTTTTAAGATTAGGCTTAAAACTTTCCTTTCTGATAAAGCTTATAGTTAGGGCTGGATCAGGTGACCCTGAATCCTCCCTTAGTTA
>VUQS01060756.1:11658-24094 GCA_015108495.1 Heterochromis multidens
TAAAAAAAAAAAAAAATTAAAAAAAACATAATTTAAAAAAAAAAAAAAAAAAAAAGTCTAAAACTACAGGCCATTAATTATTTGGATTCTCTGTTTTGCAAAAAAAAATCCCCTATTGCTCATTCTTTGCAGCAGTACTTTCCCAGGCAGGAGTAAATCTGTACATACTAGGGGATATATAGAAAGTGGAGGAGTTCAGCTAATTTAAAAAGCATAAAGCTTTCTAAAAAAACAAAAGTAGACTGTAGTCAGCTGTAACACCACGTATTCATTAAAAATAGTTTTCTAAAAGTGATTTGTAATTGTTAATATAATAAAATAAGATACGCAGTTAAAACAGTAAGAAGAGGATGGATAAAGTGTTCAACTTAATGGCTAAAGTAATGGATAAACACTTGAATAAGTTAGGAGAAGTGATGGCAAAATGGTGAATGTAAATGTGCCTTTTTCCTCTGCTAAGGACTATTACTTCTCTATGTTGTTTGCTGCTATATTAATGTTCAAAATCTCATACAGAGCTTTTAAAGAACAACACAAGATAGAAACTTTTGGACTTGAGAAACATTAAACGGCCAATACAAAAAAATGTCTACATGCCATGATTTCTATCTCTGTTTACTACACAGACATTGTTTCCATGCCTTCAGTTTGACGTACATGTGCAATGATTCACCTTAGCTGTAGACAGCTGTGGTGCCAGGTGTTTACTCCAGCCTGCAATCAACTGTCTAGTTTGACACTGAGTCTACATGATCCTGTCAGCACACTGGTATATGGTACGGTACATCAAACACACACACACATGCACAAACTCAGATGCATGCACACACAGAAACACACTGATAGAGCCTACATGGGTTGTTAAGCTTGCATCAGTGGGATAGATCTGTTCGGCATCGAGCCTTGTCATTGCTGTCATCTTAATTTTGGGCCTGGCATATCCCCAAATCGCACCCCTTCACCACGCAGCACCACCAATAACTTCCCTGTACCATCTTTATCAGAGTGGAAAATGGATGGGACACTGGACCACAGACTGTTCCACTCCTTCATGGTAATGCCTCCATCTCCCAATCAACTCAGAGCAAACTTCTTATGACTCCCTGTGAAAATGTCTGTGGAAAGAAAGACAGTTTTATCTCACTTTTGCAAACGCTCGCCCCTCATTTCATCAAGCTCTCCCCTGTGAAATATATCCCTCCTACTCAAGCCAAAGCCCCCAGGGGCCAAAAGCCAGTGAAGCCTCTTATTGAAATTGCCATCTTATCAGAGAAAATATCACCATGACATCGCTTCACAAATAGAGTGGTAATAAGTCTCGGTCAAGTGAGGTGCCTTTTATATCAGCCCCCTTAGCGTACAATGAAGCAGTTTTTCTATTACTCAGATGTTTGGAAGATAAAATGGCATCGCAGCAGTGGCCAACTCTCCAGGCTGCTGCAGGGAACAGCTGTCAGAAAGAGTGCTCGATGAGAGAACACACACACACACACACACACACACACACAAAGCTACTACAGTCTGTCATAAATTATGCTATTATACACAGTATTGGATTGGCTTTTGTTCTCTCCAATTGAAGAGGGCAGAGCAGATATGAAAATAGAGCAGGAAATTGGTCTAGACAGAAAATTAGTGTCCACACAAAGTGAAAAACAAGTGATAATCCTGTCAAAAAATACATCTAATTTCACAGAGTATATAGAAGGACGGAGACATGATGTTACACTTTTAAGCATCATCTTTATTGAATTCCAGTCAGTTCTTGAAAACATTCATGCTTTAAACCCCTGAAGACGATGGCGATCAATATCTTAACAGGTCTATGCACATTTTCTGCTGTGTACTTTGAAACTGCTGCATTAAGATTTTTGCCTTTCCCTTATCTGTTATTCTGTCTCTTACCAACATACTCACAGTGCAGCCCCTCTTAATACTTCCTGATTCGGGATATGCTCTAATCTCAGACCACTATCTTCAAAAGGCCATATGCCATGCCTCTCTTTTGGGGCTGCCTAAGATTGCCTCCCAGTAAGCACTTTCTGGGGAGCTCTGTGGGGATTGCTCTGTTTGATCTATGCTACCTGGACTACAATGGTGCTGCAGAGGAGGATCCCCTCTCTCTGATCTCTTTCACATGCCAGCAGCACACTCCATCTCCCAGTGGGCTGGGTTAACACCTTCTGAGAAATACAGCCTATTTTATAGCAGCTCTATTCCAGCTATTTCAATTCCAATAGTTCAATGTCTCTAATCCAATTGCAGCTATGAGATATCCATGGTCACAGCTAAAACCAAGCAGGGATAAACATCAGGTTAATTCTTTGACAATAAGAAAACAACCCTCATGAAGAAATAGTCATCTCTTGCTGACTTTTCTTTAGCAAAATGAAATGTTTATTTTAACAAAACAGTGATAACGAGCACAACATGGGATGTGGCATCTTCAGTAATCACAGTTAAAACGTTTTATTGGAGACTTCAGCCTGCCAGAAGCATAACAACTCTGTCTTTTTGCCAAAAAATTGATGTTTCGATATGGATTTGGCATCAATAATGAATCATAATGAAAAACATTAATGGAGCTCTGAAAACTCTATGAAAGATCTGGGGTGAATTGGGTAATAAAACTGTATAAAAATGTAGTGTATAAAACTTAGATTGTTTTTGCCCAGTGCAAAAAAAATGTTCACGAGCAGATCCATCACCACAGGAGTCATTTCATTGATCAGTTAAATATTGCAGGTCTTTTCTACAGAGAGAACTTCTCTTGTAAACTGCAGCTCCCTGGAATTTTAGGTCTGAGGTCTTGCGTTTCCACTGTGTTTCGCAAACCACTTTTTGGTATGCATCATTTAAAAAGCAGCAGCTGGCTATATCAAGAAGACACTAGGGCAAACATCATTCTCAGTTGTACAAACAACAACAAAATTAATGTTGTTAATAATAATCTTTCACATTTACATGTTTTGTTTTATTTTTTAAGCGAGCCTGAGTTAGGGCCTGATGTGTCCTCCAGCACTGATCGGCAACCCCATAGAATGTGCAAATAGCTCTCTGTCTCTGTGCAGTAAAATCAAACAAGAATGCTTGCAGGTGAAGAATCTGGTAAAGAATCCACTGCAGGTTGAAGCACAATCATTTCTGTTGGACTTTTTCTACAAGACAAGAAATATAGTTATTTAGCATCATGGATCCTGGTGCTTACTAATGAAAATGTTGCATGAGTTTAGCAAAATTTACTTGTCTTTAACATTACGAACAACACTAAACTGGTGTCACACAAGCAATGCTATTCGCTATTAACAAGGACGAAAATAAAACTTTTCAGCAGCATAAAATGGCTCCCTCTACCATCCACTTTCCTCATTTAAAGCCAGTATTGTTTGCTGGAAGTCAGTCATTTCCCTAAAGCCATGTCTGCATAATTTTCCATCCATCCATTCTCTTCTGCTTATCCAATTCAGGGTCGTGGGGGGGCTAGAGCCTATCACAGCTGCAATAGGGCGAGAGGCGGGGTACACCCTGGACAGGTCGCCAGTCTGTCGCAGGGCTAACACAGAGAGACAGACAATCATTCACACCTATGGGCAATTTAGAATCATCAATTAACCTAACCCCTCTAACTGCATGTCTTTGGACCACCGCACCACCGCGTTAGCACCGTCCCCTCACAGCAAGAAGGTCCTGGGTTTGAATCCACCAGCTGGCTGGCGCCTTTCTGTGTGGAGTTTGCATGTTCTCTCTCCAGGTACCCTGGCTTCCTCCCACAGTCCAAAGACATGCATCTTAGGTTAATTGGTGATTCTAAATTCGCCTTAGGTGTGAATGGTTGTCTGTCGCTCTGCATTAGCTCTGCGATAGATTGGCAACCTGTCCAGGGTGTACCCTCCTCTTGCCTCCTATGACAGCTGGGATAGGCTCAACCCCAACTGCAACCCTGAGTTGGATAAGCAGAAGAAAATGGATGGCTGGACATTTTTTATGCAAATTTCTCAGTAAAATCACAAATCTCCACAAATACTCAGAAATTCTAATTTGCAGCTGGTGTGAAATATGTCTTGAACCATTTCCTGCCCCTCTTTTAACAACTGCACAGTACCACTTGATTGCTTTTGAATATAGAACCAAAGGTTTCATGCTATATTAGGGGCCGTTATAATAGGCACTCATATACAATTCACCCAACCTCCAAAGGATATCTTCTGTGCTGCTTCAAGTGTCTCACTTGCTTCAAATAGGAATGTATTACATATTGTCCTCTTCAGGATAACCAGGCCTATTTTGAAAATAAAGAAATATTTGAAGCAGATAATTGCATTTGAGCATTAACATAATATGAATTGTATAACTGGAAACCACAGATCCACCTTGAAAATCTCTGGATTTATAGAGCTATCATATGACTCGAGAAAATGAATTCAACCGTTCAGTAAAGTCTGTGAGGTTTCTGATGGGAATGGCAGCAGCTATGGGCTACAACAGCTTCATAACAAATACATAAAACAGACGGTCAAACTAAATAAAATACAACAAACCTTTGCTTGCTTGTAAAAGTGTTAATATTTTACAAAATATCTAGCATGGGAAACATTTCCATTACCCCTTTACAGGCTATTTTAGCAATGAAGCCAACTACACTTTCATATGTATATATTGTTTGGATCACAGCAATGTAAAACCTGATGACTGAGAGCTGATAGCACAGAACATAGAGTTTACAGCATGACACATGAATCACAAGCCTTACTAAGCTGAGTCTGAATTTTATTTTAGACTTCACGGATATCATTTATAAAACAGACTTATAATCCATTTTAAACTTAAGGATGTCTTAGGCAGGAAATCTCATATGTCGGTATTTACTATATAAAATCTATCATACCTATCAGACTCAAGTCAATTAATTCCTTCAAGCTGACCAATAAATAAGTGGCAGTTACTGTAAAAGAACCAGTTATCAATCAATTGTGTTACGACCCCGCAAACCAAAATGGAGGCTGTCACTATTTTTTTCCCATAACATGGGTTTTATCCAAATTACTAAATAATCTTGTCAAGGGTGGACAGGAAGGGACCAAACGCAACCAAAAGTCAACACACTCAATGGCAGGAAAACAGGAAGGTAGAACAACAGACACTCAGGTAAAGGACAAGGGAAACTGGGGCTATATAGACACACACAGACACACTAAGGGAATCAAGGAATTAGACACAGTTGGGGGATGAAGTACAGGTGGAACTAATTAGGAAAACGAAGAAGAAGTAAAACTAAATGCAAAACACGAGAGGCAAATGGCTACCAAAATTAAAAAGGAAACAGGCGGATGCAAAGAGAAGAACCTAATGCACTTAAACTTGACACAGAAGGATACAAGGAGGAAGGCTATGAAAACAACACAAGAGATTATGATTCTAGGTTCAAACTTTTAGGGGGGCTCAGCCCCCAATCATGATGTCATGCATAAATGCTTTGCAATTAATATTAATGGAATACGCTTGCAAATATAGTCAATTCTTTTCACATTTGCAAACCTCATTTCAATTGGGTACACATTACAATGTTACCTTCAAAAGCAACTTAATTAGTTGGATGACCTATTGCAGTGTCTAAGAATAATTCAGAGTGAATACTCACAGATTTCAATCTTATACACTGGTTTTAGGGGTTTTAGGGTGGGCCCTTTAGTTATCAAATCTAAGGCAAAGGCTCAATCATGTTGATCAGAACTTTCCAAACTAACTTTAAGAACAATTTGCAGCAAAGCAGATAAGTGGAGAAACATACACCTCCATACACCTGGACAAGAAGCAAACTGGAAATAGAGTTGCTTTTACATTAAAGTTTTTTTAATTCATACAAACCCTCCCTTTATTGTGCAGACTCAACACAGAGCATCATGTACCCCAATTCCAAGAGCGGAGAAGACATTTGTAGTCTGTCACATCAATGTGGTGGCAACCATCCTGTTCAAGCCGCGTTTAGAGTGATATGAATCCTATTAAGTGCTACCATTCATATCATATGCTACTGGAAGGCACACAAAGCATCCATGAAATGCATGTAAAATTATTTTGTGAAAAATAATTATTGTTTTTCCACCTAACATCACTAAGTGACCATTTACTCACCTGGTTCTTCTTGCTCTTGTACAGTCTCTCTGTCCTCTCTCGCTCCATCCTCCTCACTCCTTCTTTGCACTAATAATCACACACATGTATTCAACTAGAAAATAACAAAAATAGAATCTTAATATATTTAATAATAATAATTAATAATAATTATTATAAGAGCAGGTTGGGGATCCACATTTGATATCAGTATAGCACACTGCTTAGTTACGTGAAATCATCATCAATGAATGTGGGCAACACAGAAGCAACTTTGGCTTTATAATTTTTTGTTGACTTTAACAACATGTCCACTCTTACCTGTTTATTTTTGCTCTCTTTGCTTTCTTCATCATGCTCTCTCCCTTTCTTTCTTCCTCTCTGTCTTTGTGCTGCCACCGAAAAGTTAAATGTAACAGTGAAACAGAATTTACAACCTAATAAAAGGCATAAACTGATCCATATCGATATATAGCAATATTCTAATTGAATATGGACTGCTGCTTGTCATTAACAGGTAACATCCTTTTGACTTGCTGTCATCTAGATCTGGAGCTGTATTGTAAACAAACAATTAAGCCCAATTTGATAAGAATAGGAATCTTTAATAAAGTAAAATAATAAAGTACATCAGCTACCTTGGCTGGCAACTAGCAATATGTCACCAGAATAATGGCTTTAAAAGCTACAATTAGCTATATAATCTCTGATGACCTAGCCTACATTAGCTAATGTTTTTGACTTTAGAGATTTTAGAGAACAAATTTAAATAAGCAGACACTTTATAAGTCAAAGCAATGTCCCTGCATTATCAGAACAGTTTGTACTTTTGCTATATTTCAAGTAAAGTGTGTTTTAAATCTGCTGAAACTGATTTGTGTCATGAAATTACCTCTTCATTTTCTTTCTGCTGCAGCAACAAAAGTCTTATTGATTAAGTACATGTCACGCTGTAACATCACAACAATAACATCAATCAATCAATAACACTGGGCATTAAAACCTGTTTTCATTCTAACTGTCTCCAGTAGATGAGTTGCTGAAATATAACATTAGAAGACAATGTCAGAAAATAACATTAAAATACATAATTATTATGACTGTTTCTAAATTTATTTTTAGGGGTGCTATGATGGAATTTAGTGGTGCTTGAGCACCCCAAAATAGCCAAAATAGGGTCTAAACTTGCCTATGATAAACCCCAATCAGAAAAAAACAGGAACAAAGAACTAAAGCTCAGGATACAAATGAGCATGGAAATCAAATATAACAAACAACCTAAGAACCAAACAGAAAAACTAATAATAAGCAAGAATTCAAAGTCCCCAAAACTCAAAATTTAGGGTCAAAACCCAGGACCATGACAAATCGAAGTTAAAATGTATGCACTATAACATGCAGAAAGAAGAACATGAGCATGCACGAGTGTGCAAAAAGTGATGTTCCACCCTAAAAATTAGCAGTTAACATCATGCACCACCCAGACTCCTTTGTCAAATCAGTGATACCAGGGGTTGTAGAAGGATGTAGCAAACTGAATTAAAAAAAACAAAAAAAAACAGCCTTTATAGAGTTGTACCACATTTGAACATAACAATACCACAATTGCACTACAATTTCCTAATGTATGAAAAGTATTAACTAATGGCATGTGTGTCAGCTCTAAGCAATGCATATGTTCACCAGCCCTCCTGATAGGTCTTCTGTCACTAAATAACCTTGAGGTGTGATCTGTTTTGTACCATTTTTCCCTTCAGGACAAATTACAATAACAAAATTAGCTCAATCATTTTTAAAAGAAAACATTCTGAGTGCAGGCCTGTGTTTTTGCTATAGAATCAGTTAATGTGTATGCAAGGGCACACAGGTGTATTGTGTTTTACTGTGCAATCTGTGATGTGATGTCTTAGCCTGTGTGGCAGCCTAAATATTCTTCTGAACTGATAACCATACAGAATGGTTTACTTCATGACCAGTATAACAATAAGAGTGTCTTTTTCCTCTGTGTTCTGTCACTTCTTCTTCTGCCAGATACCTACTCAATTGAAATGCCCTTTCTGATTAACAATTAAAATTCAATTACCTGCAGATGCAGAGGAATAACTTTCTTTCTGGAGCATACATTTTGCACATCTATTTCCTCTTTGTTGCTTCTAATGCAATTACAGAAATGCATTAATCGGAGTGAAGATTGGAAATAGAGCAGTTTAGGAGAGGGAGTGGAAGAGTGAGAAGACATAAGTCAGAAGACTGATAATTGATATTGATGTCTGCAGCTGAATGATAATGCCACACATACCTTTTGGTGCCTGAAGAAATGACTGTTCTGTAATGTGACATTTTCACAGAATTTAAATTGTTAAAAGTTTTGGAAAATTCTCTCTTCCAGTTTGATTTAGTGAAAAATGTATCATAGTTCTAGCTTTTATGAATTCTCCTGGGGAATTTACAAGCAAAGTGCTTATTTTAGAATTTTATACCAAGTTTCCAAAGGGCTCTTCAATAAATCACTGACAACAGAGAGGAGACTCACTGAGAGTGAGATAATGAAAAAGAAAAAAGGGAGTTTTCTTGAATATATCAGTCTACACTACAAGTGGGATCTTTAGTAAACAAAGGGAAGACAAATTTTACATCTGCACAGACATCCTTCTCTTTAAACTCTTTCCCACTATCACACATACAGTTAGGTCCATAAGTATTTGGATAATGACACAGTTATTGCAGTTTTGCCTCCGTACACCACCACAGCAGATTTTAACTCAAACAGTTAACATTTTAACAACTTATTTGTGGGTCTCTCTGACTTCAGTTTTGTATTTAATAACTGAAAAGCATGCTCTATTGGGTTTAGATCAGGTGCCGGACTTGCAGTATGAAGCACTGTTCAATCAGTTTTGCAGCATTTACCTGAATCTGAACAGAGAGTATAGCCCTGTACACTTCCTGCTACTTCTATCAGCAGTCACATCATCAATAAACACTAATGGACCGATTCCACTGGCAATCATACATGCCCATGCCATAACATTGCCACTACCATGTTTGACTAATGATGTGGGATGCTTCATATCATGAGCTGTTCCTCTCCTGCTCCATACTTTTCTCTTCCCATCTTTCTGCTGCATGTTAATCTTGGTTTCATCTGTCCAAAGATTTTTTTTTCAGAACTGTGCCGGCTCTTTTAGATGTTTTGTGATAAAGCCTAATCTGTCCTTCCATCTGTACAGACAGCATGCTAACACAAAGCCAGCCAAGAATCCAGAGTGATGTTAAAGCTGAGTCCATGTTGAACCAAGCCAAGCAGCCAGACCCTGAACTTCATCAGGTAACATCAGATTCCTAGGATCCACCTTTTCACAGGATTTGAAGTGGTCCTCACATATAGACTCTGTCCGGAAGAAGGCCCAGCAGAGGTTGTACTTCCTGAGGCAACTCAGGAAGTACAACCTCAAGTAGAGGTAGCAGTACCTCAAGTAGAGGTGCAGTAATTAATGTGTTTGTTTGGCTTTAAACATGCTATAGACGTAAATGATGCTTACAGTTGTGATCTTTCTTTTCTAGTCTGATATTTATCATGTATACGCCACCATCTCTGAGGAACCAGCTGCACCGGCCTCAAAGGATATGATATACAGCATGCTGCAGGCAGATTGAAACACACTGAAACATTTTTTATAATGTTTAAGGCAACAGCCTGAAGACTGTTTCTTAAACAATCAGTAATTTACCCTATTTTTTTATACAGTGTTTTATGATCTGACAGGGAGGAAAATGTTATTGGTTATATATGTACTCTAGCAAAAAACCTTTGACTCAGCTGGCTGTAAATTTTCTTTTTTTTTTTTGTTCAAAAGATAATTCATACAAATTACTCAGTTCTCAGCTATGGCGTTGTTAATAAGTGCCCCCTGATGCTTATTATTTAATTTTTAGTAATCTTTCCAGACATACTCCATGTTGATTCTGTACAATGAGGATGTCACACTTTCTGGACTGGAAATGTTTTTTGTCCCTTTCAGTCAACAAACTGTATTCTGCAGGAGATGGAGCTACAAGTTAAGTTTGTAACTGTATTTTATTCTAATGTTTAATGTAATGATGTTAGCATAATGTTTTGTAATTGGATATGTTTCTGTACTGTAAGAAAATAAATAAATTTACATACTTATGTCACAAACACCTGCTACTGTATCATGTATGGAGGTTATATATATAACCAAAGTTCTCAGAGGGAGGACAATGAAGTAATGCACATTATCTCACTGCATGGTCAGTTCATGCTCAGCCATAAGATCCTCTTTCAGATTATAGCAGAATGAACAATTAATGTCTGTTTTACTCAGTTCAGTGTTACCTTGCTTGAACTGCTTCATGATCACTAGCCAGTCATCTTTGGTAGTCACATTACAAAAAACTGGATATCTGTTGCCTGAGCATCTCAACTGTTCTCCTGATGGTGAGTACACGTCATGTTTCCTGCTCACCTGATTTCCGTAGCTGCTGCAGGTATGAGTCTCTTACTCTCCACTGCCTTGGTCTCAGTTGGATACATTGTTGGTGATTGTTGCTACTCATGCTTTTGTAGATCCTCCTGTGGATTTTCAGTCCCTCAGAAGACTTTGCCTCGTGGATTGTTGGTATGTCATTCATTCCCTTGCACTGCAAATTTAATCATATTACACCGGTAATGGCATGGTGGTTCTGGAAAGTCACCCTTCCACAGAAACCATTTCTGATGAGGCTTCAGAGAACAGCTGATGGATCAACTGAAGGGCCAGATGCATCTCTCAGGTGTTGACTGAATTCTTTCCTATTTCTTAAGTATATGAATTTCAGATTCTGCTCATCTGCTGTTGATAGTTTTTTATTCCTGCCACTTCTTGTTTTGTCCTCCACTTGTCCAGTTTCCTCAAATCTTTCCTCAAACACACAGCACACCATGCTGAAATATGCCAAGTTTTCAACTAATAGGTCTTTGGGAATCACCTTGTTAATGCAAAAATATAATTTTATGCCTGTCAAACTGTGTTATCTTTGGCATTTTTGTAGCTTCAAATAAATGCGAAAGGGAACAAATTATGTGTTTTTGCAACAGGCTGCTAGTAGCAAAGTGTCTAAAGATACAATTTAAAATTGTGTGTAGACCAAACACATAACTGGTTCATCCCTTGGTTAGGTGCCTTTATTATGCTTGAATAATTCATAGGTCACTGTTAAGTGGCTTAACAAACAAACAAAGGACTGGGCAGAAAATGAGTGAAAAAGCAGCCAATATTCAAAGAAAAATTATGATAAACCTCCAGAATGCTTGGAGAAGTATTGCTTAAATTCTTAAAAGTTTCACTTTAAAAAGTTATAAGAGAGTCTGGCACCTTGGAAGCAAAATATAAAGAAATAAGGGGTGGCTCAAGATTTCTGCACAGTACTGTACCTCAAACTAGTGATATTTTGCTTTGTTTTGTTCTAAACTGAAAGTTATTTAGTTTATTTTTGTGTATATTTTGTTTCCAAGTAATGACTGTTTTTCTAATTTTGTAATTTTTTAAAAATGTTACACCACTGGCAGGGGGTCCTTCTTGTATCTGTGGAAATAAAACATCAGCTTTTACAAAGTCAGACACTCAGATATCTTTTAGACAGTCACAGTATGCAGCTTCATCATGGATGGATGGAAACCTTTTGTTTGTCATCCTCATGTGTAAGTTAAACCTCCTGTAGTGTTACAAATGAAGAGGTAGGCTGTATATTTTTCATGGCTGGTGATTTTATGTTTTGTTTTCTTAAAGGTAGCTTTGTTTCTTTGTGCTGCTTCCTTATTTATTTTGTTATTGATAAACTACAGTGTGGAGTCCAAAACTAATTTCCTCGACAGGACAAATGAAAATTCCCATGATCTTGAAAGGCAATTTGTTAGTCCCAAAAAGTTGAATCTGTTCATCTGGACGTGGCGTTTTTTTTTTCTTTTAGTGGGAGAAACGTTTCATTTACCAACTGGTAACTTCTTCAGTCTCAGCTGACTGCAGACTTCCCCAGCCTTATAAACAGTACATTTGCATAATGACAGAAACCAGCACCACTGACTAACAATGGGCCATTTGGTCAGTTTCATGATCAATGGTATGCAAATTGTCATGACCCTTGATCAATGGCCATGAGTACCATTCACAGAGATTGGGGAATGGCTGCAATCACAGCATTGTAAGATGGTGACAGATGTACCCTTAGGCCCCCTCCTCGGTTCAGAGATGGTCTTTCCCTTTTCACGTAAATGGCCTCCTTGACTCCCCGTTCCAACCAGCGTTCCTCCCTGTCCAGGATGTGT
>VUQS01060765.1:0-12002 GCA_015108495.1 Heterochromis multidens
GCCTACCAGTATGCCTAATTTGTGGAGAAAGACTGGCTAACAATAAAAGGTCAAATGTCACAAGACATTTCAAAAATAAACACAGAGCCTTTGCTGAAAAATATCCGGAGGGAGAAGAAATATTTTGCAAATATTTATTTTTCATTGTTTAGTGACATAGTGCTTTTTTTCCCAATTTATTTTTTAAATTCAGGTCAAGGCTCCGCTACACGCTCCAAAAGCCCAAAGGCGATATAAGGATGACGGCTCACGGCATTTTTTTGCTTTTGTTTGCTACATGGATAATTTAAGTTCAGCTTTTTAATTCATTTGAAAGAGACCTTTTTTTTTGTTATTATTTTTTCAAGAATTCAAAATGTTCAAAATGTGTTCATTACATAAATAAAATTTAATTTTCTCTGTAGCACTTCATGGATTTCGTAAGCAACACACTATAGTTGTTTATACAAAGTGTAAAGGTAAGAAAAAGCAATATATACAGTGTTATCTTCATTTTAGATGTCAAAAATATTTGCGGCTCCCAGTGTTTTCTTTTCCGTGGAAACCGGGTCCAAATGGCTCTTTGGGTGTTAAAGGTTGCCGACCCCTGGTCTAAAGGGAAAGAGGTTGGCATGGCTTGTAACTGCTCAGTGAAGAGTGGGAGCTTCACTGGATAGGCTGTTACAGTGCAGTTTGAGAAATGAGTGGCAAATTTACTCCGTCTGATACCTGCGCCCTGGAAAAAAATTCAGCCTTGGGTTCAAAATAATAATTAACAGTGAAATATTATAAACCTTCCTAAAAAAAACAAAAACAATCTGCTGTGTAGACTGCTAAATTTTAAGCAAAAGCAAGGATGACGTGAAGTTTCATCTGAAGTGATGAGTCGTAGAAGCTTTGTGGATTCTGAAATGGTTGACTGTTGACATTGAGTAGCTTTTTAGGTCTGTAGTTCCTCGAATCTACTGCTAAATAGGTAAACGTATAAAATTAAGATGCTTAATGTTGCTAAAATGTACAGGGATGAGTTTCCCTCTGTCTGGTAATTCATGTGTGATGGTACCGTGACTGCAGTGAACTAGTTCATGTGGGTAAGCTCTATGCAAAAAGAGCGCAGCTGTGGATTCATCTGTGGGGTGGGAGTTGGCTGGCAACTGGCTATATAAAACACAGGGGGCAGACCTTGTATAACATTAGTGATTTAGTGGTCTGCAGATCTCACGCTTTGTGTTGATTTGGCTGTGATTTTTTTTTCCACCCTTTTCCTGAAGCTCCACGAAAAGGTCTCACGCAAAAACAAAATTTTCTGGATATGTTATTGCATTTGTCAGGCATAATTGTTTAGCTTGGATGAAGAGGAGCTGCAATCAGAGCTGTCATGAACTGATGGAGTCCCCCTTTCTTGGCTCCATTAGTGATTTGTTATAGAAGTAATTAAGTCCTTACACAGTAAGCACATCATCTCAGAGGCTGCAGAGTGTGATTGAGGACCCTTACTTCACTCAATTCTCATTCACTGTGACTCAGTGATTTAAACCAAAACTGTTACTTCTCAATATTAAGTGTTTATTTTAATAGTTTCTATAAAAGTCCAGAAATATGTTTATTCATTTAAGACAAATGATGAGCAAGCTGGACAAACTCATCTTATGTAATTTAAGTCAACTAAACAAATGAGTTCTTAGTGATGTTTCCACCATTTTTGGCACTAATGGCTCCCAAAAAAGACATGTTATTCCTGTTTGTACACTACTGTGTGGGACTGAGCATTCTAGTTTACAGTTCAGACTAAAGTAACTGTGACATGCATGGGTCAGTGGTAGATAAATGTTATTGTGTTACGTTTGTTCACATTCATATCAAAACTACGTCATGCCCATGTACTGAATTTCACTGTAGAATTCTGGTTTTATTCAAGTTTGTGAAATATTATAGCTTGAGTTTTTTTTTTTTCTTTTCTTTCGATTTGAACCTAACTGAGTGTGTGACAAGTTTAAAAGTGATGGTAGGGAGATAAACACAGACATACAGTTACTACTGCATAGCAGCAGACAAACATGGTGGCGCCATAAGCTCTCAGTTTGTCAGCTATGTAATGAACACTGTCCAGCCCTTGGCACGTGTTCTCTCAGCTTTCCGGATGTGCAGAGAGTCTCAGCGCACAAGTTTATAACAAACACACTCCAGCGTAACTATGCTCCCTCATATATACAAAATCAAATACTTTTAAGTGCTGCCTAAACAATAGCTGTCTGACACTAGATACAGCCCTTGTGTCCATTTGCACTTTCCGACAGCTCTTCATGTCATTATGGGCCATTATTGGGTCCTTGACAATGTTTAACTCATTATGCCAGATGTGATTTATGTGACAGCAAATTGTCACTTCATTGTCCTTAATGCTCTTACAGTCAGTACATGTGCTGCAATTTAAAATCACCAGCAGATCTAAGCCCTTCACTTTTCCGAACAGACTTAGTATGGAAATTAACCACACAGTGATGGATGTTTGCAGTTAGAGAGCAATTATACTCTTAAAATGTGTGACTGTTGTGAATTTTAATGCTAGAGTACCAGCAGGGAGGAGACCAGGGGAGGTTTGAGTGTATGTCAAGTGGGACAAGGGAGTGAGCTATTGAAAGAGAAATTAAACCGACTGCGAGCTTAGAGTGTGGATGACACCTTTGTGAGAGTGTATTTAGGTACAGCAGTGCTTGGAGCAATGCTATGGAAATACTAATATGCAGGTGTTAAGTAGATATAATATTAATTATGTTTACCATCTTCTTTTAGCATGACAGCATGTTTAGGTAAAGGGGAAATATCATTAGTTTTTTTTTTTTTCTGGTATTATACAGTTTTATATTGTGACCTGACTGTAGCACTGCAGATAAAGGGAGCATCACCGTGATTACAAACCATCCTCATGGGAATACAGGTGTCTGTATCAAGTTTCCCAGGCAATATGTGCAATAGTTATTAAGACATTTTATGGAAAACCACAAAGGTGAAACTCATATCGATGCTACAGAAGTCAGGGGACCTCTAAAGTGATTTGCATTCAACCTCTTCTGGCCATGAATGTCTGTACTAAAGACATGAAAGGAAGTGTTTAGCATGATTCAACAGCTGTTGGGTTATTTTAGTCCAGTCATGGACAAACTGGCTCCAAATGTTTAGATGTGTTATTTTTTGCTGGCTGCATGTTGTGCAGTAATTGCTGCTACACATATACTGTCAACGTGGCTAAACATAACATTATTTTAGCTTTTGGTGTTTGGGATTTCTTGACTATGGTTTATGTCTGGTAGCCTGTATTAAAAGTTCTGATGCATAACACAACCCTTTGCATCTACTGTCAGCCCTCAGGAAGTGTTTAGCCAAGCAGGAGCACATTTTATTGAGACACATGCCTTATATGACTTCATATGAGAAATATTATTAACGACCTATTTTTTCCTTATACATTATTTTTTTCAGAGAGGAAGAATAAAGGAGACAGACAAGATGATACAAACAGGAGAGAAAGGGAGAATGCACGTGGGCGAGGACAAGATAGTAGAGGAGGAGGAGGCGGAGGAGGAGGAGGAGGAGGAGGGGGAAAGCGGAGAAAAGGCCAGAGCAGGACGACCACTGCTCCCAGCATCACAACCAGCTCTGTCACCTAAGTGCTGACGTCTGCTGGATGAGGCTGAGAGAAAACCAGAGACAGTGCCTCACCCAGCAGTGCCAGCCACAGACACAGATTGATGTTGAAGGAAGGGATTAATGCTGCTATGCTGCATTGTAGAAGATGCAGAGAGAACTGGAGGATTGCTGCAACACAAAAGATTCCCTGAAGCTTTTTGAATAGTTGAGGATATCTGGAAGAGACTTGTGTCTTAATGTTGGACAGCAAAGCCAAACTGAAGATTATGGTTGGATTTGATTTGTGTGATGAACTGACCCTATATTACTCTTAAACTAAGACCAGATCATGTGTTTTAAATACAGCATTCAAGCCTGATTATGAATGAAGGGATGCTTAAATCTCCTCTGGTTGATGATGTATTTTGTCCCTGTCTGATTTTAATCATAGTCTGTTCTTCATTTGTTTTCATGTTTGTAAGAGGTGGCAGATGGATTTTCTCAACTGTTGCTATCTGTGATGTAAAGACAAAGAAGAGTATTACGTCTTGGTACCTTTATTTCCTATTGTGAGATGAAACAGAAAGAAAGGCACTGGAAATCATTAGTGGTTGTTGAGGACAGAAGTCTTCTGTACAGTTAGGATCATAATTTGTTGGACAAACACAATTTTTGTATCATTGCCTCTGTAGACCACTACAGTGGATTTTAAATCAAAAGACATGACTGAAGTGCAGACTATTAGCTTTAATTCAAGGGGTTTAAAAAAATAGTATTGTATTTACTTTTTGGGAATTACAGCCACTTTTATACATAGTCCCCGATGTTAAGAGGCTCAAAAGCAGCCTAAAATAATTTTAAATAAAAAGATTATTTTTAATACTTGGATGAAAATCCTTTGCAGTCAATGACTGCCTGAAGTCTAGAACCAATGGACATCACCTAATGCTGTGTTTCCTCCTTTTAGATACTCTGCTTGTCTTTTACTGCAGTCGCTTTCAGTTGGTGCTTGTTTCTCTCTGCCTTCAGTTTTGTCTTCAGTAACTGAAAAGCATGCTTCATTGGCTTTGAGATCAGGTGATTGACTTGGCCATTAAAGAATATCACATTTCTTTGCCTTGAAAAACTCTTGGGTTTCTTTTGTAGTATGCTTCGGGTCATTATTATTGACAGATGATGTGGTATTATTCAGATAATGACTCTCTTCCTTCTCCTGTATCACTCTGGTACAGGTTACTTGATTTAATCTGTCCAAAGACTTTTTTCAGAGCTGTGCAGGCTCTTTTAGATCTTTTCTAACAAAGTCTAATCTGGCCTTCCTGTTCTTGAGTTTAACCAGTGATTTTTATCTTGTTGTAAACCCTCTGTATTAACTCTTGAGTGTATTTACACTTGAGGCATCTCTTGTTTGTTGACCTTGACAATGATAAAACTACTTCAGCCAGAATGTTCCTGACTTGGTTAGATGGTATGAAGTTATTTTTCTTAACCATGGAAATAATTCTGCAATCATCCACTTCAGTTATCCGCTTAGTTATCCGGTGGATTCATTTTTTTTTTTTCAAGACTGTATCACACTGTCTTGAAAAAAGACAAGACAGTGTGCTGTGTCTTTAAGAGCTGTCAAGGACACTCTTAAAGTTTTTGCTATCTCTCTGGTAGGTTTATTTTGGGTTTTCAGCTTGATGATGGCCTCCTTTACTTGCACCACTTTCTCTTTGGACCTCATGTTGAGATTTCAGGTGAAAAAGATACTTAATGCAAGTTCAACACTTGGATTCAACTCCAGATCATTTAGCTCCTTAATTTGCCATGGAATAATGAGGGAACAGACCTCACCTGGCCATGAAACTGCTTGTCACTCAATTGTCCAATTACTTTTGAGCCTCTGAAAATGGGAGGACTATGTATAAAAACAGCTTAAATTCCTAAACAGATAATGAAATTTTTTTTTTGTTAAAAATCTTCAATTAAAGCTGAAAGTCTGCACTTCAATTACATCTTAATTGTTTGATTTAAAAACCACTGTGGTGGGTACAAAAATTGAGTACCTGTTCTAAAACAAGCCGAAGAAAATGCAGAGGAGGATTACTGGGCACACATCTTGTGTCCTCTGGTCTCTAGACACAAACTTTTGTCATTTGATAGCTTAATGTTTGTTTAAAAAAAATGTTTGTATCTGAAAATATTTCTGCACAGAAATTATTACTCAGAGAGTATTTGCATGGTAAAAGATTACATGTGTGTGCAAGTATGTGTATGTGTGTGCATCTGTTTGTTTGTACCTGAAGTCTCTGTGTTTGTTTATATGCATTCCTGCACGAATTCAAGCGGTTTGATGATGGAACTTAGTTGTTTGTAGGTGTGTTGATGTTTGCACATATAGTATATGGTAATACTGATCTAACAGACTGAAGGAAAAGGGTGTGGAAAACAGCAGAAATGAAATGTAAATGCACAGTAATATATTGAATATGCAGTAAATACAAGCCACTTATTATTATATAAGCCATCAAATCATCAGTAATCAGTATGTTTGCAACAGGGTCTGAAGATTTTGCACAATTATAATGTTTCCTACTGCTCATATTTCAGAACAATCATAGCATTTTATAAATGTATACTGTAAAAAACTGGCTTTATGACATTGCGGATAGAGTGTTTTCCATGGGTCTGTTTGGTAAGGTATTAGTTTCGGGGAAAGGTACACGCTCTATTATTCATTCATACTATGAGTTGTGATACTGAATATGTCAAGCTGTGTTTATCAACAAATTTAAAAAGTATTAGTACTATCATGTATAGCTTATTCTGTGAAAGCCTAAATAAAGTTCAGATGAAGCTAATGAGCGCCATTCATACGCTCATATTGCACCTGGTCTGTTTGATTTTAGAAAGGCTCTTTTATGATTTTGTCAATAAATGATTAATTGTTCACTTTTTTCTTCACATTCTGCTGTGGTGTTTATAGTTTCAACAAGTGCCATGTGTATACTTGTATATGTCTTTTCTAATGAATTAATGAATAAGGATTAATTCTTAATTCCTTTTTACAAAGTGGGTCTTAATTCCTTACCTTTAGTCTTTTTTTCACTTCCAGATTGTTGGCAGAAAGAAACACAATCAGTCTAACTTGTACTGCTTTTATACAAATCCCCAGCTTAGTCAAGCTTATTCAGAAGGAACAGGATAATCAAAATATAAACTCGCCTCACAATTTTTCTGATTTTGTGGTTTAACTTTGATCTATTTTATGTAGTTATGGTTACATAAACACATGTTCCTACGCAATGAGGACTTACAGTTCACATCATGGGTGGGTTTACTTTTTGTTAGCATTTTGTTACTCCAAAAATGGCAGATTATTCAGTTAAAGTAAGTAAGTAACGTTTATTTATAAGGCGCCTTTCACAGACAAGTGGTCCAAAGTGCTGTACACAATTTGTTGTAAAATAAATACATTTAAATACCATAAAAACAATACAAAAACAAATTAAGATACAGAATAAATTAAAATCAGTAAAAGTATCAACAAAAAGCCTGGTTAAACAAAAGGTTTTAAAACTGGTTTTTAAAAGAGCGCACAGAGACAGCTAAGTGTAATTGTAGTGAAGCAAAGTGTAGCAATGTTAAGATCCTGTACTTTTTGTCTTAATGCTATGGCTCTTTGTCTACAATGTCAGTGTAGCTGTGTTGCCTTGATTTGAGATCTCAGTGATTGCTTTTGATGAATACAGTTACATAAGCAATTGATATGATAGCCAAACCAAAATTAGGACTTTTATTATTATCATAACAAAAATGAAAACCGTAATTATTTATTCATTTTACAGAGTAACAAAATACATGACAAGGAAGGCCAGTCTTGGTCAGTATGATCTATTTTAGACAGTTACCATAAGTATCCATCTCCTACTTGCTGTGCTGAACATAAAGCTTGAAGATGGAAGCTATTAGTATGTTTCTATCTATCTATCTCCAATTTGAAAGATTTCTGTAGTTATGGCATGTTTTTTCTCAGGCTACAGGAAGCCATTTTGAGAGGTGGAAGGGCTTAGATGGTGTGATGGTCCCGATCACTGGCCAAATGCTGGCGCCTGGGCAGGGGTTGTAAAAGCAGAGACAGAAATAAAAACTAATGGTGTGTCATAGCCAGAAGGGAGGGGGTATACCATGCACTGGCCCCACAACAAAACAGCCGTTTCTCATTACCAAAGGGGAGGGCAGGGGGAATGGTAGAGTATGCACCGTAAATTACACATTCATCGCTCTTCCTGACCATAAATTCTTACCCTGGCTCCACTGGACGGAGCTCTCCCTCACCTCCCACTCTCTTTTTTCGTTCTCTTGCTCCCCACTCCCATGTTTTCCAAGAGAAATGAATGGTAAATCTTTGGAGTATATGGGTGCCCTTGATTTGCCAAGATTCTTAACACTAAATGATTTCGTTACTTTAGCTTGGCTTTTAACCCAGACCCCAGAGAGTGCATCATATCAATAGGAAACACCCTCTCTATGTCTGCTTGACTTAAATGCACAATTCCTGACCCAAATGTAAACAAAATAGTACTACCACTATAACAACTATTTTAAAAAAAATCTAATGATGACAAAGATTGCTATTAGAAAACAACTAAATCAAATTTGTTGTTGTTTTTTAATGGTGTTTATAGTTAAAATAATCTCAAATCAAGATTCAGTTACTAGATTTTGAAATTTCTCATGAGCTTTTTCTCTTGTGATCATCATAAATTGTTGTTATGATATGACCCATGTGTCAGATGATGTGGTAGTAAAAAAGTGTTTGCAGGAATGAGCTTCCTTGTTCATGGTATTTATAAGTTAAAGGTTATACCGCTATTTCAAAACACACCAAAGGCTTATTTTGTGTCAAAAAAAGTACACTTTCAAACTTCAGCTTCTGTATATTTTTTTAGATACTATACAGCTTCCTCAGAATAACCCAAAGTCAGTAAGGTCTGTCATATAAACTAACTGAGTCATGCCTTTACAGCATATTTTAGCTGATATTTTTAGATGTACCTGTTAAGATTTTGCCCATTGTTGCCAAGTGCATGCTCAAAGGGAATAGAGTTTTTCTCAATAATACTATAAGGTCTTTAGCTTACAGTGTAAAGTGTCCTGAGATGAATGCTGTTGTGAATATATTAATAATTTTTAAAAAATCCTTTTAAAGGCCTGTCAAAGATATAAATATTCTTTTCTCATATTTTTCATTTCCATTTTCATGCACAAAAATCAGTGGCATTATATTGCAGAATCCTGCCTAAAACTGTTTTATCACCCTGGTGTATGATGAGTCTGGGTTAGATGAGACCACTAAAATCACCAACTGAACAAACCAGTGACAGAATGCAATCTGGACTCTCCCCTTCCAGTATAGTAACGTCCAGCTCTTTAAAGATCAGGCTTTGCAGATGTCCCATCAGCAATCTGACTGAGCTTTGATAATTTCTATTTTGAAAGTTGAACATCCTCTCTCTGTGGCTCAAGATCTGAGAAGCTGATCCTGGAAATCTACAAAAAGAAAATGTCATCTTCGATTAAAAAATATTCTAGAGAATTGTACATCAGTACTGACAGTTTGGCATGTTTGAACAGCAGCAGATATCAATAAAAGCAGGGCTTCTAAATCAAAATAACAGAACTATTTTGTGTTTTAGAGCAAGCCAGCATGCTTTGTGAGAAAGATCAAATCACAAATCTGCATCTGATAACAGTTAAAGACACACGTGTAGTGAAATGGAAGTCAGAACTGAGGGATCTAAATGACTTAGTGAAGAAGGACCTTTACTTTAATATGGAAACTTAGGTTCAGTGTTTAGTGCCAGACCCAAACATTAAGAATATTTTAGAGAGTCAGTGGATTTCTCATCTCTGGTAGTCTTCACTCAACACTTAATAGAGAAAGAAGCAAGGAAAATGGTTCAACTGATGTCAGCTGTCAAGTGATTTTTAAGAAAGCTTGAAGTGTCGTTTGATTTAACTCAAAGAGACTGGCTGAAAAAGGTCCTCAGAAATTCCTGATTCAGAAGAGGAAAAGTTAGGAGACGCTTGGATGGCAGGCATGATACTTGTACTGCCCTCTTTTGGATACAAAACAGTACTACATGTAAAGAAAAATGGACCGTTTTTAAATGTTGTCGGAGAAATTTGCTGTTCAGTGTTTATGTATGTTTAAACAGAAGGTATAGGTCTGTGAGTTGTGTGTGGTTTAACATACTTACATTTACAGTGATCACATTCCTTATTTTTATTATTCATCATTATTAATTTATATTTATATTATTTTATATATGGTGGTCCCAGCTTTGTCAAAAAATAATTTGTAATAATGGTTTTGATTTAAATTTTTATTGTATCAATACAAAATTATTGCAAGAGCTTTTAATGTCTTTGAAGGTACCTTGCTGAAGACCCTTGGGCTGTTTTTTTTAAGCATAAACAGCTTTTTCTGTTAACCAAACACTTAAAATCACTAAGATCCAAAGTGTTGGAACTAAGCCAAAAAAAATCACTAGTAGAAATGAGCAATGTTTTAAGAAAATGGTCATAAAGTGGTGTGGGTTGATAAACAGGAACGTGTGATAGTGACGTGGTAGTTTGTATAACTGCAGATTTAGGCCTGTACAGTACTGTGTAAAAGTCCTGAGCCACCCCTCATTTCTTGATAGTTTCCTTCCAAGGAGCCAGACTCTCTTCTAATTTTTTTTAAAGCAGTCTTGAGCAATAATCCTCCAGGCTTTCTGAAGGTCTTTCAAAGTTTTTCTTTGGACATTGGCTGCTTTTTTACTCATTTTCAGTCCAGTCCACGTACCCGGCCATTTTCACAGGAATGTATAACCTATGAATCACTCAAGCATAAAAAAGGCACCTAACCCAAGGGGTGAACCCATGTTGTGTCTACACATAACAGACAACGTAGGAAAAGAACAATTTTAAATTGTATCTTTAGGCATGTTTTTACTAGCAGCCTGTTGCAAAAACACATAATTTCTTTAGTTGAATCTATGAAAAATGCCAAAGATAACACAGTTTGACAGGCATAAAATAGTATTTTTACACCAACAAGTTGATTTCCAAAGAGCTATTTGGACAAGTGGAGGACAAAAGAAGAAGTGGCAGGCCTAGCAACTATTTAACACAGATATCCTCCCTAAGAAAAACAAATAATAATAATAATAATATTATTATTAATATATTACAATTATTATTATAACAATAATAATAATCTAGCAAAGACCTCACACAGGACCTGAGCGATGCATCTGACCTTTCAATTGATCCAGCTACTGTTCACTGAAGCCTCTTCATAAATGGTCTCAGTGGAAGGGTGGCTGTCAAGAAGCCTTTCTTAATGAGAGGAAACAGGGAGAAAAAGCTGAGCTATGCCAAATTACACAAGAGCTGGACTGAAAATCAGTGGCAACAGGTCTTCTGGAGTGATTAATCTAAATTTGAAATTTTTGGTTCAATATGTACAGAGGAGGCAATGTGAGAGATGACTCACAACAATGAGTGTCTACAGCCATCTGTAAAACACAGTAGAGGCTCTGTGGTAGGTTTGGGGCTATGTTTCAGCCAGTGGTATTGGGGATTTTGTCAAAATTGATGGAACTGTAAACACAGAAAATTACCATAAGATTTTGATCATACAATACCATCTGAAAAGTGGATGATTGACAACGGATGATTTTTCAGCATGATGCCAAACCCACTGTGAATGCAGAAAAGCATATCTGGATAGAAAAACACACAACTGAACACTATTAGTAATGGACTGACATCCTCACAGCCCAGACCTCAACATTATTGAAGCAGTGTGAGATCATCTTGACAGAGAATGGAACAAAAGGCAGCCAACATCCAAAGAAGAGCTTTAAATGTCCTTCAAAAAACCTGGAGAACTATTTCTGAAGACTACTTAAAGAAATTACAATAAAGTTTGTCTACACTGTAAAACCTAATATTGTGCTTAATTAAAAATATTAAGTAGACTGAACTCAGTTTTTATCAACTTGCTGTTAACACTCACTTTTTACTACTTTTTACTGTACTAATTTACCAGTAATTTTCGTTCAAAAAACTGATCAACTCAGATTATTTGAATTGGCTTAAATTAGAAAAACTAAGTCAGCTGGAAATTTTGCTTTTCAGTTGTGCAATGTAACTAAGTACATTTACTCTATACTGTACTTAAGTAGGCTACAGCTTACAGGTAGCCTGCTTTACTTGAGTGTTTTGCTTCCCTTTTATGCTTCTCTCTATTGGTGCTTTGCTATATTTTATATTTTACTTCATTATCTGACAGTTTATATTACTGTTGGAATTTTGTATATAAAACATACAAATAAGTCACCCAGCTATGTAAATAA
>VUQS01060766.1:0-19683 GCA_015108495.1 Heterochromis multidens
TTTGTGTGCATCTATGTGTGTGTGTGTGTGTGAGAACATTTGTGTGTGTTCTTCTGAAGAGCTGGGAGGGAGGAAGTGTGGAGAGGCGAATCAGAGGGTGGAGAGGGCGGCTGCATGTGTGTGTTCGTGGCATCCAGGGGAAAGAAGGGACGCTGACTTTATGCATCATTAGGCAGGTGGACTGAGAACACCAGGCAGAGCTGTCACTGTGGAGGGGAGCCGAGCAGGCATCTGGCATACAATACACAGCGATACACCCACATATTATGAAGAGCTGACTACAGTTCAAACAGTCGTCATCAGCCTAATTATCATATATGGATGATCACAAACTAATTACAGCGTGGTGGCTATCACAAGACACCGTGTGTTTGGTATAATAATCTTGTCTTTATTGTCATTATCTTGTTTTGTGCTGTGAGGGGTGTCCTTTACTGTGGATCTAGGTTCAGTGTGTTTATCTTATTATAAGAAGAGTAAGACAATGCTCAGATTATTACAGCTAAACACCTTAACCAAGTAATCTGATATTAAGGTCGTAATTCAATTAAGAATAAATCCAGTGATAATGCTAGATTAATCTGGCACTTGAAACAAAACAGACCTCCACTCTGAACTTGGTGTCATTGTTTTTTACAATCTCTGTCTCTGCATGTGGCCTTTGCGTGGCTGTTTTCAGTGTTAGCCCTTATGTCCACCGTGTTATGATAGACCAATTACAACACAGAAATGAAAAAATAACAAGTGACTTAGTAAGAAAGCCACCCTCTTAATAAGCTCTCTAAATACACAAGCTTCATAAAGACAAACACACGAGATGTTGCTGTTTTCCACATTATTAAAATCTCATTCTCTCTGCCTCAGGTACAAAACAATGGTGACAAAAACAGCTAAATGCAAATGTAGCATTTGAAATGCAATCCTTATAAAGGTAAATCAACTGAGGTAAATAAAGTTAATTATTTTGTGATGTGTTATTGTGTCAATGCAATTAACTGCTCTTTAAACATGATGGATGGTCTCTAGTAGATTATTAATCACTGGGGGTTGAGTGTTTTAGGCTGCTGCACAGCCACCTCTTCATATTTGCTGCTCATCTGATTGTAGAAAAAAGTAATATTTCAATTCTTTTCCCCTGTTTCCTCTATAGACCCATCTGCATATAAAGGGACTGGCTCACATACATATCAACTGTCAGCAGTTGCAAAGGTAACCGCATGATTTTGGTTTCCCACATTTAAATGAGCAAAATCACATATTTACAATGTATGCTCAGCCAATTAAAATGCAAAGCAAATCAAGCGCTCCCTAAATCACATGCCTGCATGTGCCAGTCACGGATCTTCCCTGCACCGCATAGCATGAAGTTTCCTGGACTAGTCTAGATGAGTAACACTACATTAAAAGACAGATATACAACAAAAATCAAATGTCTGGCACAGCAGAAAGCAGAGAGCTTGTCCCTCAAAGCGGATTATCATCTGTTGTTTGGAAATACTTTGGATTTAGCACAAGTGATATTAACCAAGAAGAAAACATGCAAAGAGTGGTGTGTATCTGCACCGCAAAAACAACACAACTTATTCAACTGCCTGAAAAAAACACCTCAAACTGCGGTATAATTAATGCATGACAGCCAAGAAAAACAGTGCAATGCTAACATGAATCGTCCAACATCAACTCACACGTCCATAAAAGCAAGGCTGTAGCATGCATCAGTGTATCCATTAAATTTACAAAGACGCACTGAAATCACCAACACATTCCATTTGGCCAAAGATACGTGTCCACTAAACACCGTGAATAAAATATTTTTCAGGAAAAAGGTCAATCTACTGGACAAAAGATTTCTTTTTCCAAAGTGACAAAACTAGTTGCAGGGGAAAAAGAAGGGGATCTCACAGCTGTCAAGTACTTTGCTACGAGTTTTATTCATGCAGGTACAATGAATGGAGTGAAAGACTTTATATTATTTGTCTGCAAAGATTCATTTATAAAGATTAATTAACAGAGATGCACGATTGACTAGCCAGGAACTGGAATCAGCTGATTTCCAGTGTTCCAGCCGGTCAGCCTCTCATATGACTGATTATAAGCCGGTCTGTTTTATGCGTCCACAACTCGCGCACAAGTAAATAGTCCCGCACACACTCACAGCCACATGCTATGTTGTTAGCGTGGAAGTGAGTGAAGACACACAGTTCGCTAAAGTAAGTGATGGTGGGAAATCACAAAAACATTTGTAACAACAAACCTAATGAGACACTTAAAAAAGTAAACAAAGGAAAAGTGGCTAAAGCTAAAGTAGCCAGAGCACAGAGCCAGCAGCCTTGGTAAGAGCCTCGGTATGAGCAAAGGATCAAAGCAGTTATGAGGAAAATTATGGAGACGAGTGAAAAAAGAAAAGGGTCAATATCCTGTTATCTGGCGAAGTTATAAACATATTGGAAAATTATGTAAGTACCTAACATTTATTTTGTTACATAAATCTGCTGTAGGTAAGGTAAAATGTGTCAGGTAAAGGTGGGTGTACAGCAGCTCATTTTCAGTTAATTATTTGTTCCTCTTTCAAATAGCAGAGCACTTTATTTTCAGTTGTTTCAGTGAGAGAAGATCCTGTAACTTTTTGCAGTTTGGGGGAAATTGTCAAGTTTAATAATATCTTTATTATGAAAATAATATTTTGCATTGTCAGTTATAGTTCTTAGAAAGAAAATCAGAATCGGCAAAAATCAGTATTGGCAGGTCGCATTTAGAGAAAAACTAGCAATCTGAATAGAAAAATACAATCAGTGCATTTCTATTAATTAAAAGGAATGCAGCACAATGTAAAGGTGAAAGCAGTCCCCTGTTGATTGAATTTTGTGTCAAGTTTTCATACAGTTTTATTTTTTCATCTATTTTTTATTTTTCTTCTAAAGGATGCACTGAATTTCGATGAATAGTGAGGACCCATTTCCTTTTAGATTTGCACAGATGTGAAGAAGTGCATAAATCTTTACATGTTCTATTTACATGATGGTGCAATAAAAACATTTTTGTCACTAAACTCAATGAATAATCGTGACAAATAATCGTGATCTCAATATTGGACAAAATAATCATGATTATCATTTTTCCCATAATCGTGCAGCCCTACCCTTTTCACCCTTTCATACCACAGTCAAAATTACTACCAGATGGAGTATTGTCACATAAGCCTCCACCCTTGATGTTGACTCGCCCACCTCATGTTGGCACCAATTACTTTGGCTGTTATCACTGCAGCTCGCTGAATTTCAGACATTTCATGGTCTCTGATCGCGAAATCACTGCCAGTCTTATCCTGTTCTTACCCTCGTTAGTGCAAGTGAGTCTGATATAAATCTTAAATGATCTAGTTCCTCCAGCAGCAGCTTATTTCTCCATTGTGCAAACTCAACCTTATGGCATGAATGGAAGGAAACCAGACCACTTACTCATCCTCTCAAAAGACATTGACATTTTATCTGGTTATGAAGATACAAACTCTCCAGCCTGGCTTTTTTGGGTGTTTTGATTCTCTTCATATGTTGTACAAGTCAAAGAGTAAACTGAATGTAAAGCAATGCATTAAAAAACATTGCATGTCTCCCAGTTGAGGGCTGCAATCAGAAACATATAGAGCTACTACACCCCAACTTCCATTAGCTCACAGGTTGAAACACATCTGGATATAAACTTCTATCGTGTAAACTTGGGTTATTACTTTAGTATTCCAAACTGAAATCTTTCAAATACCTTACATTTTTAAGCATTAGCTCAGTCTTCACAAAAAGTGAGTTACTTGTATGCACGCGAGCCTACTGATTCTGGACTCTGACTTCACTCTGACTAAAGACAGAAATGGCATGCAAGTAAATCCAAGGGTGACTCCCTGAAACACACACTGCAGCTACACGCTGGCTCAGCTACGCTCCGTTAAAGTGGCTGTCGGAGGCAATACAGTAATCCACTTTTAATGGCCGTGTCCCTTCCCCCACCATGATGTGATGGCCCCGGACATACCACCGCGCCTCTCTTAAGGGAGAAGTGTCAAAACCAAGTCACCACTGTGTGCTTTGCAACACATTTGACAGCAGTCACACACGCTAAGAGGAGAAAACCTATCTTTTCTCCCATGTGAGATCATTTCTGATTCAAGGTAATAAACCCATTTGCTCCTACATGTAGGATGGACCCCCTCAAAACCTTGTACATCCTATACAAGAAGTTAGTGTTTCTCTTCTCAGTGTAAAGCTGTGCAAATCTGTAAGTACTGTGCTGCGTGCTTAATGTTATCTGCATGGAATACAGAAGAAGAAAGACTGAATCTGCTCATTGAAATAAGATCCAATAAGATATAATTAGACTGAAAACCACTCTGATGTCACATTTTCTTGTTCCTTTTCTTCTTAATAATGCTCCTTATATCAATTAGTAAAAGGGGCGTACTTGACAGTTTCCCTTATTATGACCTATAGTGCAAGCACACAGTCAAAGTGTATCACAGCGTAACAGCCTCCGACGGGTTGTCAAAAGCAAAATAAGGTTACAGTATTAGCATCTTGCTCCCTGACACCAACTAATCAATTCACTGAGTGCACAAAGCAATAGGTCAGTTTATCATTGGTATAACATTTAAATCATCGTTAAAGAGAAGCACAGTGCAACATTATCAAACATTTTTTTCTATCCATCTTCTCTAATGTATAGATTTTCTGTTTTTCTATGTATTGTAGGAGCTGCAGGTAAAATTTATTGTGATGTAAAAAAAATTTCCAAGTTTATAAATCCTTCTATAAGCTTCAAGAGAAGCTTTGATTTTTTTTTCTAAAAAAAAGTTCCTTAAAGCATTAATTGATTAAGCAAATATCACAATTTCCTACTCTGCTTGTGAATATTTCTGAGATTTTAGCCTGCTCTTGGACAAAATAAAGACGATCCTGGGAACTTTTTTTGGTGGCAGTATTTTACTTAGAGGCAAAGAAAGAAAACAAAGCGGGACAAAACAAAAAGAGGAAAAGAGATGGGGAATGACTTGGAACAAAGGTGAAATGGGGAGATTGCTTTCTAAAATACCAGAAACCAAAATCAGAGGGGAAAAAGAACTGAACAGAAAACCTGGCTGTTGCCTGTTAAGTTTTGCTGATTCATCTGGAAACACGATGAAACATTTTTAGACGGATTAATGATATCAGATTTGGATATGGATTAAACTGGGTGAGCATATTTAAATGGAAATGCACAGACATGCGCAGCCAATGACAGTTAACCACTAAGCACCACTCCTACACAAATGCAGGTGGCAAGAAGCTACTGAATAAGTGATGAGCGAAAAAATCAACAGACATGTTTTTTTTTTTTAACTACATCTGATCGCAGAAATAGATGTGAGACCAGAGAACTGCTGGGAAAACTGAAATCGCGGAGCGCATGCAGGTGTGGGTGAAATAAAGAGGACTGTGTCACACGGCGCTCGGTACTGTTTCACTGTTACTGTAAACACACCCACTCTTTTTCGTGAAAGACTCACCAGCGGATCATAATAAACGGAGACCACTAGGAAGAACACGAAGAGGGCGAGCGCGCACTGTCCACCCCTCTCCTCCCTGTCTAAATACCTGCTGGGTGTCGATTTCACCGGTGCGCACATGAAACTGTTGTTGAAGGCAAAGAGAGCGGGAGAGAGATGGAGGCAGCCGCTTCCGCCTACAGCTGCTGAGCTTCAACTTCACACCAGACACAGGCGAAAAGGACAGTGGGCGCTTTTCATGACAACAAAGCCAAGAGGCTAATTTCAAACCTGCTTTCTCCACACTCTTTTCACGAATGCACCAACACACGCGCCAAACCAAACGCGCACCTCCCGATCCTCCTCCTCTTTTTCCATACTCACCACAGCTGTCTCTTAGCGGGGAGGCAGTCTTTGTTGGAGGCTGTCACCCCCATGGCCATCTGCATCACCGTTATATATTTCTGGTACTTCATCTTCTCCTCCTTCTGCAACTCCTGCTGCTTCTGCTGCTGCTACTTTTACTACTACTACTACTTCTAGGAATCCGCGCGCCACAAAAGCGGCACAGGTGAGCGTGCATTCAAATGTCTGTTATTGTCCCCTTGCATCCTCGGTGTCAAAAACGCCATTTCCACGCTGGAGGGACCGCTGACAGGGAGAACGTTCCCGGAGGAGTTCAAGGAAAGGTACCACGCCGCCGCGACCCATGTCCGCGCTGACTCTCTAATCTCATTAGAGCTCAGAATAGATTGGCTAATCTATTCAATTTTAGTCAGGACCGGGTCATTGTTGTGGTTTGCCTTGTAGCGGACACTTTCCCCCCTCTAAACCCTTTTGTTTGTGTAGAAAAGAGTCGAGGGAAAGAGGCAGTTCAACAGTGAGAGATAGGATGCAGCATCGACAGCACCCACACGTATGCGAGGTAGGAAAGAGAGTGCGCGTGTGTTCAGCGAGAGAGGGAGAGAGCAGGAGAGTGACATAGGAGGAGGGAGGGAGGAGGAGGAGAGAGGAAGCTATGTAATGGCTTTAGTGGGGGTAACCTAACTGATGCTTATTGAAAGCCCAGAATTGTAAAACTGAGGAAAATGGGTCTTTTTGACTTTTGGAGCATTTGTTTTACATGAAATTGGTCAGTTAAACTGAATTAAAGCAGGGCTTGGATTTAAATCTCATTAAGCGGAGGTCGAGAGGAGCGAATCAGCTGACATGGAATTCAATTATAAGGTGCAAGTAAACGAGTCAAAGGCCAGATTTAGTAAAGGCCAGATTCGCTAACCTGGACCCTGAAGTCCAACAAAACCATGTATTGCAAAGGATAAGTATTCCTGTTCCTACATTTTTTTTCTTTTCCTACTTAATTTTGTGATCACCTCTTTATAATGTTTATTTTTGTTTGTATTTATTGTAAACTGTATTTGTAACACAGGAACACTGATGCTTAGTTGATTTACTGCTTGTACATTGGAGCTACCTCATACTGTACTTTTATTAATGTGCTTCACAGTCAGTTGTAGTTTGGACTTTTTGCTTACATTTACTATTGTATTATTGAATTGTACAGCACTCTGTCTTACAATGCCTGCTATAGGATTGTATAGTATAAAGGATTTTTCCCTTGCTATTCGGGGCGACTTTGTAGATAATCATTGTTTGTCCACAAGAGTTGTAGTTTCTGAGATGTAGTTACCAAGAGTTACGTTACTTTACTTTCTTGGGAACAAAAAACACACTTAAAAAAATCTTCAAAAATAATTTATCACTGTGATTTTACTTTGGGGGAAGGCCAAAACCTCTTTTGTGGCTGCTAAATTTTTTTTATATGCAGAAAAAACTAGGACTAGACCACTGAACTGGCTGTCCAGATTTACCAATCAGCCACAAGCGAATAACATTTATCAGTTTGTTACAATGCAGCATTCTGATGGGAAACCTTGAGTCCTTATATTCATGTGGCTAATACATTGCCACATACACATAGCAAAATCACTTCCTGATAGCAGAGGCCTGCCCGAAAACAGGACAGTGCACCCCACCACATTGCAAATACTGCTCACGAGCAGCTCAAGGATGTTGACCGGCCTTCAGACTCTCCAGATCCTAATCAGATCAAGCACCCGAAACTAAACAAGCACCATACACTGAAGTATTAATGTCCTGGTGCCAGACACTCCTGAGGTCCTGCGACCACAAGGGAGGAGGACTGACACAATATAAGGCAGGTGGTTTTGGCAGCTGTGCATGTTTGAAGTTGTTTAGAAATGGTGTCCAAATGTCATGTTCAGCAGAGCACCCACAAATCCCCCAAGTTAATTTATCATCTACATTATTTAATATCATCAGATGATCAAGAATATCCAGAGAAATCTCTGTACGCAAGAGACAAGTCCTTTGAGCTCTCATCTGGCACTGCATTAAACATAGATATGCATCTGTATTAGAAATCGCTGCATGAATCAGGGAACACTGTCATTCAAAGAAAAAAAGTAAATAAAAATGATCCAGTAAAGCTGTTGCCTTTTCTGGGCCTCACGCAAAGTGGAAAAACTGTCCTGTGGTCTGAGGAATCAAAATGTGATTTATTTATTTAAAACCATAGAGCCTAAAAGCAGAGAGACTAAAAGCAGAGAGACCAACCAGTACAAAAGCCATGATTTTATGAGGCGCATCCGAGCGTAAGTTGCACTTCTGTGAAGGCACCATTAATGCTGAATGATACATACAAGTTTTGGGGCAACATTTGCTGATGATGTCTTTTTCAGGGTTTAGTCTTTTTTTTTATTTCAGTAAGACAATGCCTAACCACATTCTGCACGTATCACAACAGCATGCCTGTTGTTCAACTCCAAATATTCAGAGAAATGAAAAATACAACAAACAAGACTCCACACTATTGAGAAGCTGACCTCTTGTATCAGCAAGGAATAGGAAAACATTTTGCTTTAAATACTTCAGTAATAGTCTCATCAGTTCTCAAATTCTGTTGTTTTAAAGAAGAGGTGATGAAACATAGTGGTAAACATGCACTGTCCGACCATTTTTAAACCATTTTTAAACCATTAAATTCAAAATGAGCATATATTTTATAAACCACATTTCTGAATTTCAACATTGGATAGGTTGTATTTGCAATATTTCCAGTTAAATATAGGGCTTAAAAGATTCGCTAACTATTGATTTCTGCTGTTTTTTTAAACATTTTACTCAGCTTCCAGACTTTTTTGGATGCAGGAGCTGTAGAACTACTACATGTGTCCTCTTTTTGTTTTAATATACTTGATAATAATGCATATTATACACATAAATACAATTTTCTGATAATAACTAGATTAAACAATATTATAGTTGATATTGAGTATAGACATTATGATTGATTATATATACTACTTCTTAGTGCCATGCCAACCCAGACTAAATGCAAGGTTCAGGTTAGACTTACTTACCCTTTAGGGGCTGATAGTTCGCAGAGTGTCTACAGATGCTAATCAATTCATTGATTGATTCGGTGTCAAATTTAAATGCCCAGTAAACACAAGTCTTTAGCGAGCCCTCAAGGACGAGGGGACATAGAGGAGGCTGTGTACTTAAAATCTAAGTTGGAGTGACTCCCTGTGTGCGTGACATCTGTCAAACAAGTGAAATGCATTTTTTAGGGCTGTCGAATAATTTAGATTATGATGTAACCATAAAGAGAGTTCACAGACTCCTTCTGCATAAATCCCTTGGGCAGGACCACTTACCATTAAAGAATTTGGCGATGAAGCTGGATACCATCCCGCATATTTTATAATGAAACTGCACCATGAGGGGAGACAGCATGTCCCTATCCCTGTATTTACATATTTGTTCAGACTAATAAACACAATGAAGGAAGGGAGAAGGACTGAGTATAAACCATAGTCCTCTTGAGATGGCCCATGCACCAGAAAAAAGTAAATCTAGACATAAACTCTATTTATTCAAAGAGAGCCAGTAAGCCAGTGCAAAGGTAGGTAACTCTTGTTGGATGGAGCAAGCTGGTGAGCAGCTGGTGGGGAAGGTCAGGAGGAAACTGCTGTTATCAGCACTGCTTGATATTGGCAGCTATGAAAACAACAGAAAATTCACCCAAAAAACTGAACACAGCCTTTCATGAAACTCCTCTGATGTTTATTTACAGTTCTTGGAGTTGGGAAGAGGATTAAGTAAACATGTACACACATACACACACCAGCACACCAGTGGTCTGAAGGAGGGTGAGGTCACCACAGCAGTGATATGGTTTTAAGCCAAAAGGACAGCGGAAACTGATGCATGGTCCTCAGCAGACTGTCAATATTCTCTTTAATCTCTGGTATTAAACGCAATTTACTGGCTCCATTAGCCCAAATATCCAAAATAGATTCTTTAGGCCTCACTCTACTTCTTCTGCACTCATTTTGTGGCCTCAAACATAAAAACTACACCTCTTTATATAGTCCCAGATAAAAATGTCAAACTGTCCCCAAACCCAGCTGTCACAATTGTGATGTTATGGTAGGTTAGAGAGAGATGGAGAAGAATGCTGGTTTGGTTAAGAGTGAGATTTCCCTCAGGAGCAGCAACCATCCAAATGTGTTGATCCCCCCCTCGCCATAAATTACACTATCCACTGGCCCCTAGCCACGATTAATCACATGACCACAGCAGCCAGATTAAATCTGTAGCCTTGGACTGCTCTCCTGTCTCACTCTTGTTCTGCCTCTCTTTCATGCACAAGACATACCAATAAGCACACAGCAGGAATAGACACATGGACCACATCAGCTGAGCATATAGTGGCAGATTATTACGTCTGAGTAAGCACAGAAAATTAGTCACTGAATGGCTGATGTGTGTCATCATTCACCTGTTATCTGTCTCTCCCTATCCTGAATACTGTCTGTACAGCTCACAGGGACTGCCCCAGTTGTTTTTATAGACAGCTTTTTGAAGTTTTCTGTACTCACATGACCTGCACCGGCAGCCAAAAAAACACTACTGGATGCAAAATTGTCACTTTTGGAGTGATGAAGAAACTCAGTTTTGTCTTTCTGTAGTGGAAGTGTTAAATTTAGATGTGAAGAAGCAAAAAGCAAAGCAGGGCAATTCACGTCTGTAGTAGACAGATTACACAACTCTGGTTTCCCAAAGCATACAGTGGAAAAAGTCAGGAAAGTCACAGACAAATGAATTTAATGGATACAGTGTCGGGTTAGCCACTTTATAATTTACTTTAGAATTAACTTGTGTTTGTGAAATCCCAGGATAGCATTTGGGAATATGAGTACCTAGATTTCTCTGTCTTCCATGTAAACATCATATCACAAATATGATCAAAAAAGACTCAAAACCAGGATAGCTGTGTCCCAGTGCAATATGGGTGCTGCACTCCTGCTGTAACTCAACACTCCACTGCAGAGCATCACTGTCTCTGGGCTTGGCCAAATTTTGCCCTGACACCTGATATGGCTTCATATACAAAAGCAAGATGATGTAAGATAAACAAGTAAAAGAAAAAGTTCAATAAGCTGAGCACTGAGTTACTCAAACGTGTACAGTGAAAGTGCTACTAAAATGACACTAAATGAGCCAATATAAGCACTGACATGGTGTCACTGTGGTGAACACCCTTGTTAAATTTGAACTGTTATTGTGGAGTTAAAATGAAATCTAAGCTTGCAATGCCTCTGTTTCCAAACTCACTTGGAGTCAACAGACAACCTTTGAAAAAAGAAGCCAAAAACTGTAGTTCCTCAACTCGCTGCTTGAGTCAATCCCCAGTGACACACATGTTAAAATGGCCAACTTTATGGTACAGACCAACATGTTGTAAGCATTGCACAAGACAGTTTTGGTGTCTCTGGCTAACGTCTCTCTTTGGAACAACTCTACTGCTAATTATTTTACAAGTCACTTGTTTAAATTAGCTTTAAGTTATGCATGATTATGAATTTGGGTCACTTTGACAAGTGGATGCTGACTAAGCTCCTAGCTCTCTGCTAGTTGTCACCTCAGATAATTGGGGTCACTGAACTGGACCTCTCAAAGGTGTTTGTTTTGGTGCCTTTGGGCACATTTTAATGCAGTTTTCTGGCAAATTATTTTATTTACTGAATGCTTTATGTACAAACAGATGGTACAAGAGGCTGCACTCAGCTTCTGGTTTGTGAGCCTGAAATGTTTTATTTTTATGTTACTTAGCACTAATTAGCAAGTATCTGTCTGTACAATGAACACATATGGTTTATGACACATGGTTTGTGTCACACTTTTTCAAGTTTCACTACAGCACACAGATTAAAAGGTGAGTGTGTGCAGGGAAGTCAGCGTCTTCTGTGCAAACTACGGGCGACTGCAGCAATCTGCTAGCACCCTAAGCAATCGCAAGAAGGTTTTTGGGGCAGCACTTTCTTTGCAACCAGTTTCATTGCCAGCAACCTGAGTTTTCCCTGGCATCCCATTGTGTCAAGTTTGTATGTTAAGTTTCTGTCTCTGTGTTATGCCCAATTTATGCTTCAGCAGGAAATCTACGTCGTAACCGGAAACCCCTCTTAACCCTTCGCTGTAACCTTCCACGCTAATCAGAATCATTGCAGGCTGCATCAATCCGACGTGCAGTTACATTTCTTGGGAGGTGCACGTCAGGTTATGTAGAAGGTTACATTGTAAGTTACAATGTAGATTTCCTACTGAAGCATGATTTGGGCATTAGATGTTCTCTTGTTAGTTACTTCCTGTTTTACTTTGATAGTCTCTTGTCTAATGTGCTTTGTATTGGGTTTAACTTCCCTTGTCTCATAACCCTTGATTTGTTCCCGGTGTGTTTCCCTCCTGTTTTCTCCTAGCCTCATTACCTTGTGGATTGATTGTCAGAGTCGCCCCTCGCCCTTTGTCATGTTGTCCCTCTATGCTCCACTGCTCCATGTTTCCTGAGATTCCTGTTTACCTAGATGTGTGTTTTCCTGGTAGTGTTTTCCCCTTGGATTATTTTGAACTTTGTTATTCTGAACAGCTAGCAATAAAGGCTCATTTTATGTTTCACTCCTGTGTCCTGAGTTCTGCATTTGGGTCCGTAACCTTGCCACACAGCAAACACTTGACATGTTGGCTACTTCCATTTTTTATATACAGTCTTGCCTTGTCTATGATTAGTGCTACATAAATAAATTTGACTTGACTTGCAGGACAATCTAACTATCGTGTATTACTAGATTGCAATGCTGTGCTTGCTATATATATTTTTAAATAATTTTTAATTTCTTTATTTGTAATTAAGGAATGTATGTAATGTATGTAATTTAACTTGCTTATCCTTGGTTTATAGGGCAAAAAACTGTACAGTACAGGACTACACTGCATGTACAGTGAATAAAAGGAATAACTAGCAGCAGTATCTGCAAGATAAAAACCCGCCTGTGACGTGTGTGAGACTTGCCAGAGAGCAATGATGTGATAAGAAGGCCCACATGGACCGCCAGATATCGCAGCTGCAGAGGGTGCATAAAGTATATGAATCCAACCAAGGGTAATGCAATATGTAAATGAAACAGTTGTTGAAAGGAAAGTGCCTGCTGTTGTTTCTGCAAAACTACATGAGATCTGCATGGGACATGATTCAGCAAAAACAGATGCACACACTATAATGTGTTTCCCTCAGTTTGTTTCTCCCTGGGAACTATCTCTGGTCAACGTTAAAGGGAAAAGGGTAAAAATGTGATTAAATAACACTTTTTAATTGAAGACATGTTAGGTAAAAAAAATAAAAGTCCCTCCATCTGTTGCTGCTCTTACTAAGCATCACATGGTTTTAAAATGCATGGAGGTTGTGAGGAAGTTGAGCAGACGACAAACAGACGGAGAGATTGCGAATGAACGCCAGGATCCCTGGATACTAAATGACTGCTGTTGCTGTAGTGATTTATGGTGTCGGTTCAGGGGTGTAGGGGGTGTAGGAAAGAAAAAAAAGGATAGGAGGATAGTTCCACATGAAGAAGGATCCTCATGTAAACAAATATCCTGCCTGACAGTTGCAAAGAAAACTGAATTTTGTGTGTGAGACTGTCTATGGAGAGGTAGGTGTTAAGAGACAGTAATACTCGACTCCTGTGCCTCCTCTCAGCAGGGTTTCACACCATTAGCTTCCTTTTCTCCTGCCCTCCCACTGTCACCTTTATTAACTGTCTGCCAGGTGCAGACTTTCTCTCCTAAGTGTCCCACTGTAGCCTCAGATTTGCTGAGGTAAGTGATGAACAGAGGTACAAAGAGCCTGTGGGAGGGAGCAGGTGTCTCTGTTAAAAAGCACTATTTACAGGTATCACAAAGCAGCAATATACAATCTGTTTACCACACTGCAATACAATGTACCTAAGTACCTGTTAATCTGCTCCATCTGATATCTGTAATTACAATGTAGCAACATGGCTGCCTCTTAACTTTTTTTTCCTTCAAACACCATATACAGTAGGATGTTAGCATATTTGATATGACCACTTGTCATCACATGGTGTCCCCTTAATCTAGTAAACATGACTACATTTCTTATTACAGCTTGCATATTTGGATGTGAGGATACAATGAAAGATAATAAAATCCACCCTTTAACACCCACTGCTTTTTTGAGACTTCCCAGCTAAGCCAAGACAAGCCTTACAATGAATTTGAATAGAGGTGGGAATCACAGACTAATGATATGAAGCTGTCATGATACAGCAATTATGCCATACTCAATATATCTATGATACATTATGCTATCTGTGTAACTGAAGAAGAAAAGGATTTCCTAAAAAGGCATGAAGCAGGAATTATGTATTTATTGACTGCTGTGTGTGTATTACCATTTTTGATCATTTCAGTAAATTTGCTTTCCCCCGGTATGCATTTTCTGTGTCTGAGTTTCATCTTCTTCACGGCAGCATTTGTTCACTTTCATCCATTTTAAAACCTCTAGAATGCATGTCACAAACATCCCAGTCACACAGGCATAGAGACTAGTAGGGGAGACCTGGGGATTGGTGGCAGTCTCTGTGAAATTGATTACTAAAGCCCCAGTCATGCAAGCCTAGAGACTGATCAGTGACCACTTGGCAACCACCAGTCACTAGGGAAAAATGTGCATTCCCCAACCGGATGGCAAGTGGTTGCTGGAGGTTGCTACCAGTTGCTAAGTGAAATTAATCGCACATGGTGCTGCATTGGAAACCTTCTTGTGATTGCTTTGGTTGCAGCAGATTGCTACTGTTACCTGTAGTTTGCATGGAAGATGCTGACTTGTCCGCAAACACTCACCAACTACTCACTGAGCACCAGTGAAACTTGAAAAAGTGTGACACGGACATCTTGTGCCATGTGTTGGTTGCAGCAGTAAGGCACAACTTTCCTTTCAAGGTGAACATTCTCCGTTTCCGGTTTGTGTCACAGTTCCACTACCACTCGGTGGTTAGTTAGAGAATGGCATCTTCCATGCAAACTACAGGGGATGGCAGCAATCTGCTGGTGATCAAAGCAATTACAAGAAGGTTTCCGGTGCAGCACCATGTACCTCTTTGCGACCAATTTCACCTAGCAACTGGTAGCAACCTCCAGCAACCACTCACCAACCAGTCAGGGAATAAACTTTTTTTTTCAGTAGTGATTTGTGTGGTCTGTGTGACTAAGGCCTTAGCTGTCTGTGGAATCCACTTTAAAAATAACAGCATTTGGCGGTACTGTAGCAATATTTCTATTGCAAGTGCAAGCAACATAATACATATAGTTATTTTCCTCCACCTCTAAATTTGAGCTTTAACATTTTGAAGGATTTACCTTGTTAGACTTTCATACTGCTTCAAAAAAATAAATACCTTGTTGATACCGTGAGAGTATCAGATATAAGTCATGTAGCAGAGACATTTTCCTAATTGTAGAACTATTTCATCAAATGATTCTGTATAAATTGTCATAAACTGTAAATGGTGTATTGTAAAGAAAATGCATTACTTATGAAAATAACCAAAATGTAATGAAGTCTTTCATAGCACTAGCAGTCTATCTGAATTAATGCTGCACATTAAGTTTAGCTACTGTCCTACTAGCCACTGTACATCTCCTTTGTGAAGATAATATATAATAAAAGTGACAAAAAGTCAGAGGGCTTCTTTTTCTGAAATCCATGTGCTATAGAGATACAGAAAACAATGTAAAGAACAATATAGAGGATATAGAAGAGAATAAGTGGAGGATGTATGGGATAAGCTTTGCAGTCTGTAGTCAAAACCTTCTTGGCTCATCCTTCAACACTCCTGAGCTCTTAAATGGCTGACAAAAAGATGATACAATTCATGGATCTTTGTTACTTAGTGATGGTTGAGGGAGCTTATTTGCTTTTTTTTTTTTTTTTTTTTAAATAATGCCTTGGTCAGCATCCCCATAGGTACCCACATATTCACAAAGAAGCTCCAATGTTTAGATTTGTAGTCTCACTCTGCATTTTTCATTATCATAATTTTATTCACTTAGTTTTGAATTAAATGGCTTAAATTATTAATAGAAGACATGAGTGATTTTATTTATTTATTTATCTTTAGTAATAATAGTCGGCTGTGTGTTTGGTACACTGACGTGCTGTAGGTGCTGCCATGCATGCGTGCTGTGTAGGCTGTCGCTGTGCATCTTATCACAGCAGTTTCAGTGGAGCAAAAATATAGTAGTATATGCTCTAAGTATGCCTACATTTATATAAGCAAGGCATACAGAATGGCAATCTGTTAATCTAAGAGTGCTGTACTGCTTCACCCAGGACTATGCAGTGCTGTGAAAAACTAAGTGCACCACGTGATTCAACAGCCTCTAGAACCACCTACAGCAGCAATAACCTGAAGTAATCATTTCCTGTGTGACTTTATCAGTCTCTCACACAGTTGTGGAGGAATTTTGGCCCACTTTACAAAATTGCTTCAGTTCATTGAGGTTTGTTCATTTATGCATAGTTCTCTTAAGGTATTTTAAACCCACAGCATTTAAATCAGGTTGAGGTCTGGACTTTGACTGGGTCATTGCAGCACCTTGATTCGTTTCTTTTTCAGCCATTCTGCTGTAGATTTGCTGCTGTGCTTGGAATCATGGCGCCCAGGTCCTCTGGCTGCAAAACAAGCCCAAATCATCACCCCTCCATCACCGTGCTTACAGTTGGTATGAGATGTTTGTGCTGATGTGCTGTGTTTGGTTTTCGCCAAATGTGGTGCTGTGCACTATGGCCAAACATCTCCACTTTGGTCTTTGTCCAAAGGACATTGTTCCAGGAATCTTGTGGTTTTCTCTCTGAACTACTTCTCAGCAACAGAAGTATTTTTTGGAGAAGAATATACATATGAAAAGCACTGAAGATAGAAGCATAAATATCTTTTTCCTTGAATTTAAAATCTATGATTATATGTCATTGTTGATGCTTTTTGATTGCATTCACTCTATGAATATTATCAGAAAAGGTGCTTTGTAGCCCTTCCTTAAACAAACATTAGTAACAAGTAAAAGCCCAGAAGCAAACATTAAAATACTGATGTCATGAGTACTCGCTGTAAGCTTAATGGGCCAAAGAATGTGTTTACAGTAATATCACTGCATGCCAGGAGGAGCCATGTTTTTTTTTTATGTTAATGCACAGGCTAGTAACTTTTTCTTAAAGATTGCTGATGAAGTCAAAACTGCTTTATTCATATCACAAAGTAAACTTAGTGCAGGGTTTAGGTCATTTAGATTTGCATTAGAATATATTGGGGTGAAGTTTTTTAGTCAGACAAGCAGAAAACTGTTGTGTAAAGCAAAATAAGTAACAAACAAATAAAAGTTCCACTGTGTGCTGTTTCGTCTCTTTGGAGAATAGAAATCTTAAGTGTCACATAACATACTGTGTTTGATGTTCACAGGCAGGGATAGTCTTTGGTTTTCCAGCCAATTAACTGCAAGCAAGCAAACCATGACAGTGCCAGTCAGCTTGCATGTCAAAACCAAAGTGTAAGAAGGGAGAACTCAGAATTTGATGTGATCAGTAGTGTGCAAGCTTCTGCTTTTAATACATGCAGAAAAATCTTTTTGCCTTTTATTGCTATGAATGCACTGTGTGATGCATTTCTTACATAATAACACTTAAAATCTACTCCCTAATACACATAGCTGATGCACTTTTAAGGAAAAAAAACACTCCTCCTGGAACAATCTCAGGCCACATCATGCAATACGAGAACACACAAAAAACCAGTGAAGTAAGAGCTTGTTACATCAGCAGGGATGTCTGAAGGTGGATAACGATAGATAGGTAATGACATTGGCAAACATACCTTGTTTTAAAAGTACGAATCAAGTCAAATACATTTGAATTTGAAGTTTTGAGCTTTTACCCAGGAAACCCATGTTCATAGTTTTCTTTTAAGGGATAATATTGTGTAAGTGGACTTTAGATGCTACACAGAGTTTTGCAGACCCATGCCTACTTGTTGTAGCTGTGAATGACATTAAAGTGTTTACTCTTGTTTATGTGTGTGCTGTTGTTGTTCCTTTAGCTTAGTCCCTGCTGTGGAGAAGATAGAAATCATAGCATACAACGACTTACTTTGGAATGAAGTGAAACAGTGTTCAAAGAGTTAAACCCTCTACTGCAGCCATTCTTTGTGCTTATCATAACCCTGCTTTTTGATTTCTGACTTTGTGGGTGGCTGTGGCTCAGGAGGTAGAGTGTCTACCAGTTAGATGTTTGGCAGTTGGATCCTTGGCTGCTGCAGTCTGCATGTCAAAGTATCCATGGGCAAGATACTGAACCCCAAGTTGCTCCCGATGTATCCATCGGAGTGTGTGTGTGCAAATAATAGACGAGGTCCTTAGGTATAGAAAAAAGTGCTTGTGTGAATGTGTGTAAGATTGGATGAATGAGGCTAGTAGTAAAAAACTCTTTAAGTACTCAGAGTAGAAAAGCACTATATAAGTATCAGTCCATTTATTTTGTATTCACACTTCTTCCTCTTCATGGTGAACTCAGCTGTGCTTCACTTTCCTGTTAAAGCTAACTTTTTAATCAATCAGCATTCAACCTGTTTGTTGTGTTTTTTAGGGAACAGGACACAAGCTGGCTAAATTCTCATAATTCTCTCTGTGTAGCCATAAAGCAAAGCAAACTGACATAAACATCTATAAATCCAGCTCTCATTAATACATAGTGAACACACTGTGTCCTTGTAACCTCATGCCTGAACCAGAGAGAGTCTGATCTCAAAAGCTAGTTTTGTGTATATACTGCTCAAAAAAAATTAAAGGAACACTTAGAAAACACATCTGATCTCAATGAGGAAAAAAAAAATCATGCTGGATATCTACACTATACTGCCAAAAGTATTCACTCATCCATCCAATCATTGAATTCAGGTGTTCCAATCACTTCCATGGCCACAGGTGTATAAAGTCAAGCACCTAGGCATGCAGACTGCTTCTACAAACACTTGTGAAAGAATGGGTCGCTCTCAGGAGCTTATTGAATTCCAGCATAGTACCATGATGGGATGCCACCTGTGCAACAAGTTTCTGCAGAGTCAATAGCTACAGACCTGCAAACTTCATGTGGCCTTCAGATTAGCTCAAGAACAGTGTGTAGAGAGGTTCATGGAATGGGTTACCATGGCTGAGCAGCTGCATCCAAGCATTACATCACCAAGTGCAATGCAAAGCGTCGGATGCAGTGGTGTAAAGCACGCCGCCACTGGACTTGAGAGCAGTGGAGACATGTTCTCTGGAGTGATGAATCCCGCTTCTCCATCTGGCAATCCGATGGATGAGTCTGGGTTTGGCAGTTGCTAGGAGAACGGTACTTGTCTGACTGCATTGTGCCAAGTGTAAGCTCTGTAAAGCTCTGGCAGTGCTCATCCTGTTCCTCGTTGCACAAAGGAGCAGATACCGGTCCTACTGATGGGTTAAGGACCTTCTACGGCCCTGTCCAGCTCTCCTAGAGTAACTACCTGTCCTGGAATCTCCTCCATGCTCTTGAAACTGTGTTGGGAGACACAGCAAACCTTCTGGCAATGGCATGTATTGATGTGCCATCCTGGAGGAGTTGAACCGTGCAACCTCTGTAGGGTCCAGGTATCGCCTCATGCTACCAGTAGTGACACTGACTCTAGCCAAATGCAAAACTAGTGAAAAAACAGTCAGAA
>VUQS01060773.1:0-15684 GCA_015108495.1 Heterochromis multidens
GACTAGAAAGAGAGCATATTTCTTCCGTATTGGCTTCTCTTCATTGGCTCCCTGTTAAAACCAGAATTGAATTTAAAATCCTTCTCCTTACATACAAGGTCTTGAATAATCAGGCCCCATCTTATCTTAAAGACCTCATAGTACCATATCACCCCAATAGAGCACTTCGCCCTCAGACTGCTGGCTTACTTGTGGTTCCTAGGATATTTAAAAGTAGAGTGGGAGGCAGAGCCTTCAGCTTTCAGGCCCCTCTTCTGTGGAACCAGCTCCCAGTTTGGATTCAGGAGACAGACACCCTCTCTACTTTTAAGATTAGGCTTAAAACTTTCCTTTTTGATGAAGCATTTAATTAGGACTGAATCAGGTGACCCTGAATCCTCCCTTAGTTACGCTGCAATAGGCCTAGGCTGCTGGGGGTTTCCCATGATGCACTGATTGTTTCACCTTTTCTTACCTCCTTTCACTCATCATGTGTTTATACACCACTCTGTCTTTTGTCCTGTCTTCCTCCCCTCACCCCCATCCGCTCGCGGCAGATGACTGCCCCTCCCTGAGCCTGGTTCTGCCTGAGGTTTCTTCCTGTTAAAAGGGAGTTTTTCCTCCCCACTGTCGCCAAGTGCTTGCTCATAGGGGATCGTCTGATTGTTGTGGTTTTTCTGTATTATTGTAGGGTCTTTACCTTAGAATATTAAGCGCCTTGAAACGACTGTTGTTGTGATTTGGCACTATATAAATAAAACTGAATTGAATTGAATCGAATTAACTGTGGAAGTAAATTGGTTGGTTCAACCACTGGGTTCTTACCACTTTTTGAAATATATACAATGTACACATTCTGGTGCATTTTTTAAATCATTATTACTAGCTATAAATCCTGTTATGTTCTGTCTGTCATGCAGAGCTGTGAATGTGGTGCATGAAGAGTTAGAATCAGCTCCCAGTTTGGATTCACAAGACACACACTGTTTCTAGTTTTAAGATTAGAGTCAAAACTTCCCTTTTTGATAGCTAAGGCTAGATCAGGTGACCCTGAACCATCCCTTAGTTATTCTGCTATAGGCTCAGACTACTGTGGGATTCCATGTGTTCCACCGAGCAAGTCTTCTCCACTCACTTCTTTTCAATCCCCAAGTGTTTATACACCACTGCATCATGTCATTAAATGTTGTCTTCTCTCTCCCTTAGTCTGTGTTTTGTCCTGTCTCCCTATGCTCTCTTTTTGTTTTGTTTTGTTTTCTCTTCTCTTTTTTTCCTTTGTCTTTCCCCTAACCCCCCAAATGGTCATGGGAGATGGCTGCCTTTCCCTGAGCCTGGTCCTGCCAGAGGTTTCTTCCTGTTAAATGGGAATTTTTCTTCCTGCCATTGCAAAGTATCAGCTCATAAGGGATCATTTAATTGTTAGGATTTTCTCCAGAATACAGTATGGTCTTTACCTTGCAGCATCAAGTGCCTTAAGTTGCTTTATACTACAAGATTGTTGTGATTTACGCTATACAAATAAACCTGAATTAAACTAAATTGAAAGAGTTTAAGTTGGCATTTCTTTACCTAAATATATCTTCATATATATATTTTTAACATACTAATTTCAGTCTGTTAAAAATTGAATTTTTAATTCAGTCGACCCTATGAGAGGCAACAAAACAAGGGACCAATGTACAAGGGCTGTCCTGGTTGACAGCATTGGGTGGAGATCTTGGGTGGTACCTCTGGACCGGCAGCCCGGGGTGGGGGTCCCCATGTTTAAGAAGGGGGACCAGAGGGTGTGCTCCAATTACAGGGGGATCACACTCCTCAGCCCCCCTGGGAAGGTCTGTGTCAGGGTGCTAGAAAGGATAGTTCATCCGTTAGTCGAACCTCGGATGCAGGAGGAACAATGCGGTTTTCGTCCTGGTCACGGAACACTGGACCAGCTCTTTGTTCTCTCGAGGATATTTGAGAGTGCGTGGGAGTTTGTCCAACCTGTCTACATGTGTTTGGTGGACTTGGAGAAGGCATTCAACTGCATCCCTCGGAGTATCCTGTGGGAGGTGCTTCGAGAGTATGGGGTGTCTGGCCTGTTGCCACGAGCCATTTGGTTCCTATACAACCATTGCAAGAGCTTAGTCTGCATTGTTGGCAGTAAGTCGGACTCGTTCCCGGGTGTTGGACTCCGCTAGGGCTGCCCTTTGTTACCGACTCTGTTCATAGTTTTTTATGGACAGAATTTCTAGTGGTTCTGTTGGCTTCATCAGGTGGTGGCCTCCAGCTCGCACTATTGTGGTTCGCAGCCAAGTGTGAAGCGGCAGGAATGAGAATCACCACCTCCAAGTCTGAGGCAATTGTCCTCAGCTGGAAAAGGGTGGAGTGCCCACTCCGGGTCAGGGATGAGTTGCTACCCCAAGTGGAGGAGTTTAAGTATCTCGGGGTCTTGTTCATGAGTGAGGGGAGAAGGGAGCAGGAGATCGACAGATGGATTGGGGCTGCGGCTGCAGTTATGCAGACGCTGTACTGGTCCATTGTGGTGAAGAGAGAACTGAAGGTAAAAGCGAAGCTCTCGATTTACCAGTCGATCTACGTCCCTACCCTCACCTATAGTCACGAGCTTTGGGTAGTGACCAAAAAAACGAGATTGCAGATACAAGTGACGGAAATGAGCTTTCTCCGAAGGGTGGCTGCCCTCTTCCTTATAGATAGGCTGAGGAGCTCAGTCATCCAAGAGGGGCTCAGAGTAGAGCTGCTACTCCTCCACATCGACAGGAGTCAGTTGAGGTGGTTCAGGCATCTGACAAGGATGCCTCCTTGACACCTCCTGGGTGAGGTGTTCCAGGCACATCCCACAGGGAGGAGGCGCTGGGGCAGACCCAAGACACACTGGAGAGATTATATCTCTCGGCTGGCCTGGGAACACCTGGGTGTTCCCTTGGAGAAGCTGGAGGAGGTGGCTGGGAAGAGGGAAGTCTGGGCTTCTCTGCTTGGGCTACTGCCCCCGCAACCCGGCCCCAGATAAGCGGAGGAATATGGATGGATGGATGGATGGATGGATTGGATAGTTTTATTTGTAGCAAATGGCAGGTAAAATATAACATCCCAACAGATAATTAAAAACCTTTTAAAAGCTATGTTCAACTGTGTTGAAAGTTTAGTTTCTCAAGCTAGAGCTGATTTTGATGAATGAAGTCATCATGGTATACATGTTGTAGCCATAATCTAAATTTGGAAACAAAACTACTTCATTAGACTGCTTATTCTTAATTTCACAGCTGAGTGGAGTTACACACAAGTCTGTTATTGTTATTCTTTTTGAGAATCCATTTAAATTTAAAGTGTATCTGTCTTGCTCTGTATCTATATGTTGTACAGTATCACTATAGAATACATTTCTTAGAGTTGTCTTCTTTTAGCCTCACATCATTTTGTATTTGTTTTATGTAACAAACCATCTAAAATTCTGCAAAACTGAATTGTTGTTTTGTACACATCTACTATGAAATATTAACTGGACTGTCAACTACAGGACATCCCTCAACTCACCTGAGAACACTAGAAGTTGGTTTAAAATACACCTTTCATAACCTTTCAATTTTCTTGCTTACTGTTTCAAATATTTCTAAAGTAAGTATTGATTATACCTTCTTCATTACATGATATACACTACTGCTGAAAATTTTAGAGTTGCTTAGAAAAGTCCTTATTTGCAAAAGAAAAAGACACTTGTTATATGTAATGTAACATTACATACATCAGAAATGTAAATAACAATTAATGAATAATGAAATGCTTAATCATAAATCATTTATTATTTTAATGGAATATCTATGTATGTGTACAGAGGCCCATTTTCAACAAATGTCACACCTGTGTTCCAGCGGCAAAATGTCTTACCTAATGCAAGTTTATTTTGTTTAAAGGCTAGCTGATCATATAAGTACTTTCCTCTTCATTAATGAGAACAATGTGGTTCTTATAGGTACCATTAAATGAAGCTGAAGTAAGAAGAACCTAAATCCACCTTTGTGTGTGGAGTTACCATGTTCTCTCTTCAGGTACTCCGGCTTCCTCCCACAGGCCACAGATATGCATGTTAGGTTAACTGTAGATTCTAAATTGGCTGTAGGTGTGAATGTGAGTGTGAATGGTTAGCTGTCTCTGTGTTAACCCTACAATATACTCTTGATGCATGCTCAATAATCCAGGTAAAAGAATCCCAGAAAGCTGAATCTGTTCATCTGGACGTAGCGTTTTCAGTGGGAGAAACGTTTCGTCATCTCTGGTGACTTCTTCAAATGTTTCTCCAGAACAGATTCAGTTTTTTGGCCTACAATATACTGGTGACTTGTGTACCCCGTCTCTGGCCCTATGACAACTGGGATAGGCTCCAGCCCCCACCGTGACCCTGAATTGGATAAAGGGAAGAAGATGAATGGATGGATACTGATGCCACATTTGAAGAGCTAAGAGATGGTGCAAACGTCACAAAACATTCGGTCACATTACCATTACACCTGACATTTTTTGTGGTTACAGGGCTCATTTTAAACATTCCCACATTTAGCATTTTGTTCTACCGTTTCTATATTTTTGGGCTATTTTTTTTCTTATTCCTGATTTTAAAGTAATTTTTACTTGGGTATAGAAATGGGAAGAGAAAATGGTGAACCAGGAAACAAATGGGCAAATGTGATGTATGGTGTGCTTGTTTGTGTGTCTATAGACCTATTTCCAGGTTACATACTGTCTTCCTTCATCCAAACCAGAGGATCTTTGGTTTGGGCGTACAGGTGTATCCAGGGGAATGACTCCTAGTCACAGCAGAAGAAATGGAAATCCTCCTTAATCAGATTCTGCAGGAGCTGATAGTGGTGGAAAAAAAAGGGCTTTCCAATGGCCAGTAATACTCTGGCAGTCATGCAGGCTGGCCTTATACAAATCTTGCACAAAGCAGAGGGCAAGAGAGTCTGTTTGCCCACTATTGTTTCTTCCTATGGAACCTCTGGTAGTGAATGGCTTTCTGGTGTCTCTGGCATGTGACACTTGCAGCTAGTTGAGCAGCTTCCAGCCCCAGCTGTCTGCCACAAACCTTTTGGCTTTAAATTGCATAGCCCATAATGCTGCAGGTTTGCTGCAAGACCATTCAGACTTGGAGGATCAGACTGTACTGACATGATTTTAATTTCAGAAACTGTAGTCTCTAAAGAACCTGTAATATCACAGGTTCTATAAAAGTAAGAAAATGGTTAATGCAGTGTGATTAAATGATGTATAGGGTCAATAATGTATGGATGTAATACGTGTTCTACTGCACCTTATTGTGTTTTAGTTAGATTATTTATAAATATAGCCAAATAAAGAGTTACAAATAAAGGTTAATTCAAGATTTCAAATAGAAGGGTTAAAATGATGTAACCAGAAACGTCTGTCTTTAAACATTTTTGCAGAGCTTAGAGCTTAGTGCATAACTTTTTTGAGTTTTTTCTTTTTTTTTGCAACCCTGAATTGGATACGCATGGATGGATGGATGGATGGATGGATGGATGTTTTGTTTAAAAACTCCTTTGTGACTTGAAAAAAGTTCATTTGGTCTTGTGGCACTGCATGAAGTTACTACCTCTAGCTCTGGAAAGTGAAAGTCTTATAGTCTTATCAGTTTTCAAAACCACATTTGAATACTATTCAGTGTGTAGATTTTGTGTGTAATGACATTAATCAAAATATGGCATCCACTACCTCCAATTCTATCAAAGTACATTTTACATTTTTGGAGGGGTCAAAGCAGCTACTAGTTCCTTAAAATCAGTGTTAATTTGATGATACTTCAGTAGTGTAATTAAAAATGCTAAATAAAATAATAAAATAAAAATAAAATAGCTTGTGGGAACACTGCTCTCTCTCTCTCCTTTTTTTATGTTCAGGTCACCCATCTCAATCCTTAAAAAACTTCTTAAGCATTTTTTTTCTTTTTTTAATTTTGTGGTTTATGGGAGCAATTTCTCCAAAGCAATTTAAAAAGTCAACTATGAATTATTCATGCAATTATTAATCATAAATATGATTAATATAACAGTGCTACCTCAGGCTCTTCCATTAACACAGTTAGAAACCAGGGGAAAAAAGTCTACATTAATCAAATTAAATTTGTAACTAAATTTCATTAATAATGATTCTCAACAAGGTTCAGTTTATTATTGGTTATGACTGACAAACAAATTAGTTGCTCTCTTATGTGAGCACACAATCACTTACAGAATACCAGGAATTCTTTTCAAGATAAATGTATTCTTGACAATATTCTGTTTAATTTATGGAAGCTGTTAAGATAAACCTTTTTTTTTTTGTTAAAGTATTTCAAATTTCAAACAATACAGGATATTATTTCATGCATGCATTTAAAAAGAGAACACTGTTTTTAGCAGGTTCACTGTAATTTTTAATGAATCAGAAATCTTCCCAGAGACAATTTCTTGACTACCTCTCGCAAGGTTTACAGATCAGCCAATCACATGGCAGACATGTAAACATGGTCAAGATAACCTGCTGAAGTTCAAACTGAGCATCAGAATAGGGAAGAAAGGTGATTTCTTTGACTGTGGCATGGTGCCAGATGGACTGGTCTGAGTGTTTCAGAAACTGCTGATCTACTAGGACTTTTCCAAAAACTATTGCTAGGGTTTACAGATAATGGTCCGAAAAAGATAAAATATCCAGTGAGCAGCAGTTCTCTCGGTGAAAATGCCTTGTTGAGGACAGAGGAGAATGGCTTGACTGCATTGAGCTGATAGGAAGGCAAAAGTAACTAAAATAACCACTTGCTGGGCTACAGCAGATGACCAGACTGGGTGTCTATCAACTCAGAACAGGAAACTGAAGCTGGAATTCACAGAAGCTCACCAACATTGGACAATAAAACATTGGAAAAACATTGTCTGGTCTAATGAGTCTTGATTTCTGCTGCAACAATTGGATAGTAGAGTCAGAATTTGGCATAAACAACATGAAAGTATTGCCTTGTCTTGATGATTTAGATTGCTGCTGGTGGTATAATGGAGTTGAGGATAATTATTTGTGACACTTTGAGCTCTCAGTACCAGCAGAGCATCATTTAAACACTGCAGCCTACCTGAAAATTGTTGCTGACCATGTCCATCCCTTTATGTCCACAGTGTGCTCATCTTCTGATGCGTGTTTCTAGCAGGATAACGTGCCATGTCACAAAGCTCAGATCATCTCAAACTGGTTTCTTGAGCATCACAATGAGTTCACTGTAGTCAAATGGCCTCCACAGTCACCAGATCTCAATCCAGTGGAGCACCTTTGGGATTTGGTGGAACGGAAGATTTGCATCATGGATGTGCAGCTGACAAATCTGCAGCCACTGTGTGATGTTATGATGTCAATATGGACCACTTTGTTGAATCTGTGCCTTGAATGATTAAGATAGTTTTGAAGGTAAAAGTGGATCCTCCCTGGTACTAGCAAGGTGTACCTAATAATGTGATTGATGAGTGTATATATAAAAAAGAGGCAAATGCTGAGTGTGACTCTTTTTTCTACTTGCTTCTCCATATAAACAGCTGGTTATGAAAAGAACACTGTGCATACTCAACAGGGATTTGTAGCTTATATGTTAATGAGATGAATAATAATTATTTTTTAAAATTATATGCCTTACACAAGCGGCTTAGCCTGCATCTATTTAGCACTTTCAGCTTTCAACCCTCTTGGAAGGAGCCTGTTTTATATTTTAAAAATAAATATCATACTGAGCAGACAACGAAAATGTGAAAAAAAAAGGTTTTAATGAAACCTTTACATGTTACAGGTTGGAAAACCATTGTATCATACTCTAAGAATACACATACAAGTCTTCAGGTATAGCAATTTTACATTGGAGAAAGTGAGGACTAAAAATCTTTTTTTTTAACCCTCTGTCATGAATTAAATTGTTTTAGAGAAAAAAATATTTCACTTCACTTTTTGGGAGCTTGTGGGTCCCTGATGGTATATCAGTCAACAAATTTGTTAAATGTTTAATTGCCTCAGGGCAACAATGTGCTTTAAGGGTACCAAAATGTCATTGTTTTCTGTACATACTCATGTTTTTGATTTGAGAGAAAACTAGCGATTTATTCCACATTTCAACTGAATTTTAACAAACATCAAGTTAATTTTCATATAAGCGTTTTATCTAACAAGCAAATAATTGTGTATGTGTGTATATGAGTTCATGCATGCATGGGTTAGTTTGTATGTGCTTATAATTAGGGCTGGATCAGGTGACCCTGAATCCTCCCTCAGTTATGCTGCAATAGGCCTAGGCTGCTGGGGGCTTCCCATGATGCACTGAGTGTTTCTCCTTTTCTCACCTCTTTTCACTCTCTATGTGTTTATACACCACTCTGCATTTAATCATGAGTTATTATTAATCTCTGGCTCTCCGCCACAGTGTGTCTTTTGTCCTGTCTTCCTCCCCTCACCCCCAACCGGTCGTGGCAGATGGCTGCCCCTCCCTGAGCCTGGTTTTTTACTGTTAAAAGGGAGTTTTTCCTTCCCACTGTCGCCAAGTGCTTGCTCATAGGGGATCGTCTGATTGTTGTGGTTTTTCTGTATTATTGTAGGGTCTTTACCTTACAATATAAAGCGCCTTGAGGCGACTGTTGTTGTGATTTGGCACTATATAAATAAAATTGAATTGAATTGAATTGAATGAGCAGTTCTGAACTTCATGAAACATAGGTGAATATCACATTTCTGTCATTTGACTTTTGGAGTACCATTGCATCCTGGTACTTTACATCTCCCTTCATGAAGTCCTCTCCAAGCTTCTGACACATACACAGTCACACACACACGTAAATAAAAAGTTATTGTGTCAATTTCATGTAAGTTAGTACAAGTTAGTGCATGGTTTGACTACTTATATATTCCCATCACTTGGTCGTCTCAAAACGTTAACACAAAGGTTCTCCTGAGGACCCCAATCCCTGCTCCAACATAACTGATTCAAATGATAAGCCGAAGATGCTGTAATTGCCTGATAACAAGATATTAACAATCATTTGAATCAAGTGTGTTGGATCAGGGAAGCACCTAAAACAATCAGTCCCCAGTACAAGTGTTAAGAACCATTGTTTTAGACTTTGCTTTTTCAGAAAAGTCATCTAAGGCAATACACCAAAATATGCAGTTTTAGTAAATAAATGAAATTAAAATCAGTCTAATCAACCAAATATACATGCAGATGGACAAATTTTAACAAATATAGCTATTTCAGTTTACATTAGTTTTAGCAGTTGCTGGCACTATGACCCATGTAGTTTTGGTTCCTGAAACAATTGCTCCACCCCCAGGTCAAAGGTCAGACCCTCTTCTACTGCTTATTTTACTGAACAGTAACGTGTTGTGTCATTAAATAAATAAAATAAAATTTTTAACAGCAGTGAAATAGCCAAAATTAGATTTGTTGCCTGAGGGCAATATGACATAGTGTTAAACAAAATGTCAAAGCACAAAGAACAAAGCAATGCAACCATGAAAGAAAACACATTTAAAAACTTACTTTTCTTAGGTTGACATCCTTTAGATAGTAACAACATATCTTTGTTGTTGTGTTTTATTTATCCATTCATTTATTTTATCTGTACTTATACCAACATGTTAGTTTTACACATAACAGAAACAATACACTTTGTAAATGCTCTAATGCTCGTCACCTTCATCTAATTATTTACCTTGATTTCTTCTTGAGTGTCAGTCACTGCTCTCTCAGTTTCTTTATTTTAATCACCTTTCTGACACCGACATGGCAGATGAGTTATAAAGCTCACGGAACTTTACTCTCTCTGGGTTCACTGCAGACTGCCTAATCCACTGATTTACATATTACTCTGAAGCTGTATTACTCATAATGCCCCTGTAAGACAATGCATAAAAAAACTAATATAACTATTGGACTAGGAGTATAATTTTAAAACCTATCATACTGAAAAAGGATGTATGAAAATAAAATATATATAAAATACCCTAATTAATAATTAAAAAAATATTTTATATTGTATTAAAACAAAATCACAAAACAAAATCTCCAAAATATACAACTTAATAAAGTATATTGGACAGCTTAATAAGAAAGAGTTAAGTTATAATATATACAGTGCTTAACAAATTTGTTAGACCACCTGTCATTAAAACAAGAAAACACAAATATTTTAGAAAACTGTCAAAAACTTGGTTAAAACTAAAAACATATATTGTAATTTATTAGCAAATAACAAACTGAATTCACATTTTTATGCCCAAATTTGATCAACCACTGAGACAAATTTTTCTGTTCAGGAATGCAAGTAAATAACTGTATTTGGCTTCTTAATCAAAAAAGAATAATGTGCTTTACTATTTTTTTCTGCTTTGTTGTAAAACTAAATTTGAAAATTCATCGATAACAATAATTATATTTTAACATCAAAATTATTTCGATTAAATAGCTTATTCATACTGGTAGATTAACAATTACAGAAATATAATTTTTTTTTTGGTAATTACCAGTACTGGTAATTTAGAGCAGCAAAAACCTTGGTGGTCTAATACATTTGTTAAGCTCTGTAGTTGTAGTTTGAATCCTTTCTGAATAACAAAAACTATAACTTTAGAAGCGTGGCGGTGCAGTCACTAATACCTAGGCTGGGGATTGTTGTGGAGGCTTTATGTTCTCACTGTGCCTGTGTAAAGCCTGGATTTGACTCTCCACATCCACGAATCTGCTAGGGTCCTTCCTCTCAGGTCAGAGTGATGTAAATTTCATCATGAGATAGTGAGCGCAAAGGTCTGTGCGGATGTCAGCCATCAGGTCTCCAGCTCTCTTTGTCGGTGTGGACAACGGAGTATAATCCAGAGGCCAAAGACAAGTATTTTGGGTATATTGAATGTAAATGTGAATGATTGTCTTTCTCTCTGTGTTTGCTTTGTGCTTAAGACCAGCAAACTGCCAAAATGTTTGCTTTTATAGAGGTGGTCACACTTGCTGATGATCAATTATTCAAGTGCATTTGATTAGCAGCAACTGGCTGCCACTTACCCTCTTAATTCCTATGAAAGCAGTAAGAGTGTACTTAGTTTTTCACAGGAGTGCATGTGAAAACTTTTTTTCACATGATTATATATTTAGGCTACTGTATATTGACCTCATTACTTAAGAGCTGATTATGAGGTATTATTGAGTGTGTCACATCAATTTTAAATGTAAGTGTAAAATTGCTTTAATCAAGAATGAATTTTAAAATCTATAATTTACTTTTCTATAATAAAAAAAAGGTATATATTCATCTTTATTTCACATGTTCAATCACTCACAAAGGGTCATTCAAGAAAGTTTTTTTTTTTCAAGAATGAAAGCTGTGCAGCAGAAGCTGAGATATCCTGTCAAACAGGCTTTCTGTGAAAACTATTTCATGTACATCTCGTCTTGATGACATCATTAATATACATGTTTATACTTCAAAGCGTGAAAGCCCTCTCAGATGGACTTTCATGTGTAAAATTTATCAATTGCATCCACAGTTTACCTTCTCATCCTAAATATTCAACAATTATAAAATCTTGGGGGGAAACTGTGATATCATTGTTTCCAGCTTGTTTTAACATTCTTGTGTAGTTTGGGATGCTAAGCAGAAGATATTACAATATTTACAATACAAAAATACCCAATGGTATCACTGGCAGGCTCACATGCACAGTTTTCTCCAGGCAGGGATGATGTAATAAAGACAGCAATGTCATCCTTTTTTTTTTTTCCAATTAACTAACCTTTTTTTAAAATTATTTTTACAACATGCTTAGCTGGTTGCTTTGCATAAAAGTGGCAAGAAATGCCTCCAAACAAAACTAATTAACAAAACTGAAGATTTTGTTTGGTCCCACAGCATAGCAAGAATATGACATACAAGACTAATTAATTAGCAGCTTATTGGAATATGATCTGAAATGCGCACACTCATCAGCTGCCTTTAATTCTTTTGCATTTGTGTGTGTGTTTCTCACACTAGAGTAAGTGATTGAAGTTAGCTGAAATATTAATTATATGTAAGTGTAAACCCTTTGTGCAAATGTGAGGAACTTTAGCTCAATGCTCTGGATGTTAGTATACTACAGGAAGATGATTTGTATAAACTATACAAAGTTTGTTGTGCAGCTGTAGCAGTGAAAAGAATCAACAGTGAGAATAAGTACAATCATGTGAAAAAGACTGTGAAAAACTGTGAAGTACACCCTTACTGCTTCCATAGGAATTAAGAGGGTAAGCAGCAGGCAACTGCTGCTAATCAAATGCACTTGATTCATTGATCATCAGCAAAGGTTACCACCTCTATAAAAGCAGAGGTTTTGGCAGTTTGCTGGTCTGTAGCATTCGGGTGTGTTTTAACACAATGTCACAGTCTTCCCAGGAGTGGCTGTCCCAGCAAATTCACCCCAAGATCTGACATTTGCAAAAAACCCAAAAGCTACATCTCAGACTCTACAGGCCTCAGTGTCATGGTTCTGGGTCTATGACCCAGCATTGTTGTATTTGGACTTTTGAATCCCATTAATTCATTATTGCCTTGATTTTGAGAAGTGGGCTTTGTTTCTAGATTCTGTTAATTATGTTTTGGTTTCCTTGTGTTTATGAGTTTTCTAATCCCTGTTAGTTCCCTATTATTTGATGTCTCTAGTTTAGTTATAAGGGACTTTAGGTTTATTAGCTTATTTCCTGTTCCCGTAGTCTTGTCTCTATGTTTATCCTTTAGTGTCTCCCGTGGTGAGTCAGTGTTGTCTTCGTGTCTGTCCCTTTTGCCTGTGTCAAGCTTGAATGTCTTAGTCCTGGTCTCCGCATTAGTTACTTCCTGTTTTATTTTGATAGTCCCTTGTCTCATGTGCATTATGTTCAGTTTTGCTTCCCCTTGTATCATTTGGTGTATTCAGTTCAGCTATGATTCCCATGTGTCTCCACTTCCCCAGTCACCTGTTTGTGTATATATTGTCTCAGTCTCCCCCTGTCCTTTGTTTGATTGTCTGCTCATTTTCCCAGTGTTTCCTAGTCCCTTGTGCCTCCTAGTTTAGTCTGTGCATTTTGGAGTTTTCGGTTTTCAGTTTCAGTTATTTGTATTCCATATTTTGTTTTTTGTTTTTTGTTATTCAGTTAAATAAACGGCTTGCCTTTTGTTAAGCTTATCCTGCCTCCAAGCAGGTGTCCTTTACACGTCACACTCGGTCTGCTCATCCCACAGACCTTGACACTCAGTATGTTAAATGTTAAAGTTCATAACAGTACAATTAGAAAAAAGACTGAATAAGTGTGGCTTGTTTGGAAAAGTTGCCAGAAGAAAACCTCTTCTCTCTAAGAAGAACATGACAGCATATCTTCGGTTTAAAAAGTTTCAGTATGAACAAACTATATGACTTCCGGCACACTGTCATTTGGACAGACCAGACCAAAGTGGAGGTGTTTGGCCATAATGCACACTGCTGCGTTAGGTGAAAACCAAACACAGCATATCAGCACAAATACCTCATACCAACTATCAAGCATGGTAGGGAAGGGGTGATAATTTGTTTTGCAGCTACAGGACCTGGGCACCTTGCAGTCATTGAGTCGACCATGAACTCCTCTGTATACCAAAGTATTCTAGAGTCAAATGTGGGGCCATCTGTCCAACAGCTAAAGCTTGAAAACAATAATACCAAGCCAATCTTCCCAGGAGTGGACATCCCAGAAAATTCACCCCTTGGTCCAAATTGTGTCATGCAACAGGACAATGATCCCAAGCACAGCAGCAAATCTACATAAGAGTGGCTGAAAAAAAAAAAAATCAAGGTGTTGCAATGGTCCAGACCTCAACCTGATTGAAATGCTGTGGTGGGACTTTAAGAGAGCTGTGCATAAATGAATTCCAGCAAACCTCAATGAACTGAAGCATTGTTGTAAAGAAGAGTGGGCCAAAATTCCTCCACAGTGATGTGACAGACTGAATAAGTCATACAGAAAATAATTACTTCAAGTTGTTGCTGCTAAAGGTGATTCTAAAAGCTACTTATTCAAGGGGTCTACTTAGTTTTTCACAGAACTGCATAGAGTCCTGTGAAAACTCTTTCACGTGAGTGTACAATACATATGATATAAAAAATACTGATCACATCAAACAATATTAAACAAGTCCATCCATAACAAAACTATACCATCATCTATTTGTTATAACATGACTCTAACACTAAGAATGACCTACAGGTCAAGTCAAAATAACTGGTATATAGTGCTGTATTTCATAGTATGCGAATCATCAAGAAAAAACAGATGATGTAATAAATAATTTGAATTTAAGGCATGCATGAACAATAAAATCACAAAGTATGTTTTATTTTAAACAATTAGTGTTCATGACTTTTCAGTCTATCAGCCTATAGATTATTAATAATGTGCTCTCTCTTTGCATGTTTAACAATCTGTCATCATAACAGTTGACCTTTCTCAATGTAACTGAAATGGATTTCCTTCTACCTCTTTCCTTTCACAAGTCTTTGCTCTGAGCCTAGTTTGTATTCCTCTGTGCACTTCCTCCTGACATAGACATTACTATTTGCTTTACCCCCTGTTGTGCCTCAGTTATTTGTCAAGTCATGATGAAAGGTGCACGCTGAAGTCTGTGTAAACCCTCTGTCATTTCTTTTGACTTTTTTTCTTCCAAAACCAAGACTTTCCTTAAAAGTCAAATGCTCATTAGTGAATTTCTGGTAGGACAGTGAAAATACTACATTAAGCAGTGAATAATGATAGTTTTATGTTTTCTAAAATGAGATATCTACTGTTAACATATTCATTGCCTTAGACCATACATAACACCTAAAACTGAAGTTGCTGCACTGCTTTTCGATGATCTTCATATAGTGTGAGGAGTCCTGCAGTAAACAAAGGCCTAAGAAAGCAGTCAATATTAGGGAAACACTGAACTTTTTTATGGATTATTTACAGTCCATAGTTTGCATGAATTGTTTTCAACTGAGGTGATGTACTCTACATAGTTGCATAGTGTATACATTTGAACAGGGTAGTGTTGTCTTAAATTGGACATGGAAATGGTGGAAATGTTTTCGACATTAAAGACAATTTAACCTTCATCCACCATTACCTAATAAAAATATGCTGCTATTAGTTAGCTAGGTAGGATTAGCATAGCAAACAGGGCTGATAATACACTTCCTTTTTTCTCTTCCTCCATTTCCACTATTTAGCCTACCCAAGATATATTTGGCAGTGTGGATGCACTAATGCACTCAAAACATTACAATAAAATGCACATCATTAAATCAGGTTTTGTTGTTTTAATTACAAGGCAAAACTAGCATTTGTTTCAGTGCAAAAATAGTTCAAATGACTTTTCAGGGAAGTTTAATCTAAGATTAAATTGGCATAATTTCATTTTCCCCTCTATGTTTTATATAACAAATAAATTATAAAAATAAATAAAATAATGTAGCTCCATGGTATAGTGGTTAACACATTTACCTTGCATGCAAAAATGAACCAGTTTGAGATGGGAGGAGACACAAACCCAACCTCAAGGGGTCACAAGCTAGTGGACAGTCCCAAGCCTGGATATATGGGAGGGTTGCATCAGGAAGGGCATTCAGTGTAAAATATGCACCAAACCAAATATGTGGCTCCATCTGCGTCAACAG
>VUQS01060786.1:0-21083 GCA_015108495.1 Heterochromis multidens
GTTGGCATCTGCAGATGGCACGGTGGATTGTGTTAACTGACAGTGGTTTCTGGAAGTATTCCTGGAATATGTCGTATGAGGGCCCGAAGACCACGGGCATCCAATAAAGGTCTTAGGCCTTGTCCCTTACACACAGAGATATCTCCAGTTTCTCTGAATCTTTTGATGATGTTATGCACTGTAGATGATGAGAGTTGCAAAGCCTTTGCAATTTGCCGTTGAGGAACATTGTTTTTGTAGTATTCCACAATCTTTTTACACACTCTTTCACAGATTGGAGAGCCTCTGCCCATCTTTACTTCTGAGTTATTGTCAATGTGTACACCGAGGTATTTGTAGTCCTTCACTATGTCCACATCGACCCCCTGGATTGAAACAGGGGTCACTGGTTTTCTGGTCCTCCTAAAGTCCACAATCATTTCCTTGGTCTTTGTCACGTTGAGCTGCAGATGATTCTGCACAGCCTGGTACTACGTCTTATCACCCCCACTGATGCATCCAACCACCGCAGCATCATCAGCAAACTTCTGAAGATGGCAGGTCTCTGTGCAGTGGCTGAAGTCCGTGGTGTAGAGGGTGAATAGGAAGGGAGAGAGAACGGTCCCTTGTGGTGCTCCAGTGTTGCTGACCACCCTGTTAGACACACAGTGTTGAAGACACTCATATTGTGGTCTTTCTGTCAGATAATCTACAATGCAGGACACAAGAGAGGTATCCACCTGCATCGCTGTCAGCTTCTCACCCAGGAGAGTCAGCCTGATGGTATTGAATGCACTGGAAAAGTCAGAAAACATGACCCTCACACTGCTCGCTGGCTGGTCTAGATGGACGTAGATATGATTGAGCAGGTAGATGATGGCATCCTCAACTCCAAGGCGGGGCTGGTAAGCGAACTGAAGGGGGTCCAGATGTGGTCTGACCATAGGTCAGAGCTGGTCGAGGATGAGTCTTTCCAGGTTCTTCATGACGTGGGAAGTCAGTGCCACAGTGGGACATGGCGTCTTTGGTACAGGAATGAGGCATGACGTCTTCCACAGCACTGGGACCCTCTGCAGCCTCAGGCTCATCATGAAGAGTTTATGAAAGACTCCACAAAGCTTAGGAGCACAAGCCTTGATGTGAGCCTTAGTCTGAACCATCTAGATGGATATCATCTGGTGTGTTGTCCAAAGGTTGCTGGCTCTCCAATATTCCTGTCAGTAACTCATCTAACTGGTCTTCATTTGCAGGTCCCCCACCAGTCTTAAATGTGTCTCTTCAGGCTTCAGCAGCAGCTTTCTTTAGATTGTTTATATTCTTCCCCAACAGCTGTGTAGCATAAGTATTATAATGTGAACCCATTTGTTTCATAAAAGAGTAAAGAGATACTTGAGGTTGTTTAGCTGTTTGTTCACACTGAATTTCTTACAAATAGATATCCAGGCTTTAATTTTCTTTGTTTCTGAAGCTGATATGTGCAGTTTATCTTCAATAATGTGGTGTCTCGCCATGTCTTTGCTTTAAAAGAGTTTTTCCAAAATCTGTGCAGTTTTTTTTCTCTTTTCTATACAATTCTTTACAGTTCTACACAATTTTAGGCTTTTCCGGGTTCATTCCATGTTTTATAAGTAACCTTGTTCCACCTCATTCAGATTAGCATAGGTGTTTTTAATTTAATCTCTTTTAGTATAATTCAGGACTCTATAGTCCAGAGGGGTGTACTTTGAAGAAACTTATACATAGCTTGGCATTCTTTATTTTATCTGGCTAGAAAAAACCTAAAACCCCAGTCAGAGATAATAGGTGTCACAGTGGTTTTCAACTTTCTTTGTTTGCCCAGGCTTTCTGCTTCAGGCTATGTGTGAGCTCACAAAAAAGGTGGTGCTTGACACATCATTTGACTCTTCTTCCGCACAAAATGGAACAATTGAGCACCATCTACTCCAATCAGGACATTATCAGATGACTGGGTGATAAAGATCTATAAAGAACATAAAAACAGTAAAATGCAATACTGTTGCAAATAACAGACTAATGGTGGAAATCATTAATCTTAAATTCATGATCATAACAAGCACACTGAGCAGAAAACAGAATATTTCGAGTTATATTTATTTTACCACTTGGTGCCCTCTCTGTGCTGCTGTTCAAAATGAGAGCTGCATGTTAGAGCTTTGAAACTTTTGATGCATTTAAACATTGAATGTTACTCAGTGTGTTAAGGTCTGTCACTCTTCCTCAGCCTAATAAAAGAGACGTGGAAACCACTGTAATTTGTCACCATGTCACTCAAGTGAAATTAATTTAAAATTGTTTTAAGAAGGAGCGCTTCCTGGATTCAAAACATTTCCACTTGAGGTGCTCTTTGGAAGGGATACATATAAGCTAAAATATGAAAAAAAACTCCAAGGCACTCTCTTTTCATATAAAATTATTCTCATTGATTTATTTATTCTCATGACATGGTTATATTTAACCTAAAACTGCAATGCATTTTAGCATCCAGGCCTTAACCAGGGAGAAAACAGAGACCAAGAACACACTGAATCTATTCTAGTGGTGTTCCACTAATTGGGCCTTCAACATATGGTGTTCCACCAGTAGCAAACTTGTGAAAAGTAGAAGTTTGCCACTGGTAGCTAAAAAAAATTTCAAATTAAAGTTTTTTTAAATTTTATAAAACAGACTTAGAAGCATTAGGACCAAGCAGAACAAATGTATACAATTTCTGAGCTACCAGCTGAATACATGTCAGTTCCAGTGACAATGCTACGTACACAGTTTATGATGCTGTAACTTTACAGCTGGACTTCATATGATAGTGTTAGTAAGGTATGTCTTAACAAAGGACACATTCCTTCAGCAAATAGCATTCTGTAAATAAAGTAATTAGTGAAAACGTTGTGCTTCAGGCTAATTTTATATCAACATAAACTGCTCCGGACCAGGTTATGTGTTCCGCATAAGTTACTATAGTGCTCTAGTAGGTAAAAAGTGAGCCATGTTTGTGACACTTAAAACTCTGACTTTATGCTCAGCATACCTTGCTAACCCATTTATTTTGCTTCATTGTACACCCCCTCAGGTGTTAGTAGTCAACAATTATCTGTTTAAGAAAGCTATTTTTTTTTTTAGGCTGGAATTAATTATTCTGGATATAGGCCTGTTCCTGGCTTACTTTAAGTCCTGTCCCGGAAATCGCCCCAAAATATTAATCTATTCCACCTCAGCGCCACAGATGCAAACAGGGGTGCCTACTACTATGTAAAATAATAAAGTCAGCTCACTAGTTTTTTTATGTTGTGCAGTAGGGTGTAGACACAGCTAAGATTAGTCCAAACGGGGACCCAAATGCAGATAAAGAAACTTGGTGAGCGAATCAAAAGTTGAGCTTTACTTACTGTTTTAAAAATTCAATTCAGTTTTATTTATATAGCGCCAAATCACAACAAAAGTCGCCTCAAGGCGCTTTATATTGTAAGGTAAAGACCCTACAATAATACAAGGGAGGAAAAAAGCTGATAACCACAGTCATGCACAGGAACACATATGAAAAACTCGAGAAGGAAACCAGATGATCTGAAAAAGACAGAGGGAAAGGCAAGATTAGATATACACAGAGGGCTGGTCAGCAAATGAGAGACAGGTAGAAACAATTAAGGCAGAGTACACAATCAGGAAAGGAAGGGAGGTAACAAAAACAGGAAGTAAAACGACAATGAGACACATAAGAAAAATAACCATCCTCATCAAGACCAAATAGACCATATGACATATAACTAACACTGAAACAACACAACCAACAAATAACAGAGACCATAACATTATGTTGTCTAGTATAGTCTAGATAACAATAATCTTAATCATTAATACTAATGCAAAATCATTTAAGACATTGCATGAATTTTAATCATAGCTGGGCTTGGAATCAAAGTATCCATTGTAAACATTGTTACTAATTACCACTGAAGCGGAAAAGTATTTGATTACATTTTGGAAAGAGTGTTTTTGATTTGCACTTGAGGTTACAGGCAAAGCGTGTTACAGTTAGCCTCCTAAATGACTCTGAGTGGATAACTGAGGCCTTTATTACCAAAGGTAAATGGGCTGCAGGGCAATCTGTTGCTGTCGGTCCCATTTAGCCAAGCACTGCAATGGGGAGCTCATGTTTGGCGGTGCTACAAAAAGTGGGATTACATAGGTGCTCAAGGGGCTTTAGGCAACCTTGGCAAATATTGTGCTATTCTCCATATTGCAAAGCTGAAAAGGGAAATCTCCTGGCTCTCAGAAAAGCCGTTTCTTTTTTTTTTTTTAAAGCACCAACATTAGAAATGTTCTTACTGATTTATTACCAGATATTTTCCTCCTATTTTCACATGCTACATGATGAGAAAACAGTGTATATTCCTTCTTGCAGTGGGACAAGCTTTTCCATGAGTGTCAGGTTGTGGAAACATATTGTATATTCTCTGTAGCTCTTCACTTCTGTGCTTGCAGTAATAATTTCAGTGTGTCTGACTTGTCTTGCATGCAAATCAAATACCGATGATTATCTCCTCCTACCTGATGTTATTAAATATACATTTTTTTCTGACTGTGAATGACTTTGTGACAATGACTCATCAAGTATTTTCTAATTGAAGTGTAAGTCTCTGTCTCAAGGTGTATGAAATCAGTCTGAAGGCATAATTTTTACTGTCTGGGAGATTATAAGTTAATTCAAAGGTTGTGGGTACTCTGTGCTCAAAAGTAATGCCCTTCCCACTGCAGTTAATGAAGCCAGGTTTTCTTTAGATGCTTTCTGAAAACTTTGTTGTGTAAGTGACCCAAAGTGTATGTTATTTATTATTATTTAGATGTGAATTCTACATGATTTTGTGGTGTCTGTGGGTAAACAGTGACACCTTTCTCAGTAATTATTACACTTTCCACCCATTATTCCCAGAGCAATCACTAAAAGCTAATGAAGTGACATTCATCTGAGAGCTTCCCATCAAATACTTACACAAAGTTCTTACAGTTAAGTGGTGTCATATATTGACACATTACTCAGAGTTTTACATGAAGTCTGAACCATGTGGTAAGATAAGGTTCCTATTTGGTACTTAAATGTAGGTCAGTAGAAGAAAATAAGAATGGCTGGAGAAATAAATTAAGCCATTTCGTATTTAGTATTTTGTAATATTGCACATACTGGTTACCTGTAGTTACAGCACTTTGGCAATAAAAAATATTTTGGAAAAAGAAGAAAAGGAAAAAATGGGCCAATAACTATAAGTCTCCATTTTTCCCTGAAAAGTATTACCACAATTTTCTTAAACTAAAAATCAATTATGCATAAACTACTCAAGCACTTAAAGGTACCTAGCGCTTTAAGTGCTCAGTGCTCATAGTGGAAAAGCAGTATGTAAGAACCAGTCCTTTTACAATTACCATTAAATTTTTACAAAAATACCTACAGTGTTCAGTACTGTGCAAAAGTCTTGAGCCACACCTCATTTTTTTATGTTTGAACAGGAAAATGTCAAATGGGTACAGCAATTTGTCAAAACATGTGTAAACATACATGGGAATACAATATACAAGGCAAAAACTGAGTTGGTACAATTCCAATGAACTTGAAAGTCAATATTTGGTATGACCACCTTTATTCTGCCTTCCCGAACTCTCTTAGGCAAGCTTTCTTGTAATTTCTTAAAGTAGTCTTCAAGAATAGTTCTCCAGGCTTGTTGAAGGACATTCAAAGCTTTTGTCGGCTGCCTTTTATTTTATTGGGGATGATTCTACACTGCTTCAATAATGTTGAGATCCAGGCTCTGGGGAGGCCAATCCAGGGAGGCCAATCCATGACTGACAGTGTTCCACTGTGTGTTTTTCCATCCAGGCATGCTTTTACTGCATTGGCAGTGTGTTTTTAGGGGCTGCCACGTCTTCGTTTGTCCTCCACTTATCCAGTTTCCTCAATTTTTTCTAAGGACACACTGCACACCATGCATATGCTGAGTTTTCAGCTAATAGCTTTTAGGGAATCACTTAATTGTTGGAAAAACAACATTTTATGACTGTTAAACTGTGTTATCTTTGGCATTTTTTATAGATTCAACTAAAGAAATTGGAACAAAGTATGTTTTTTTTTTTTCTCAGGCTGCTAGTAAGGAATTGCTTAAAGATGAAATTTAAAACCTCTCTGAATCGCTACATTATCATGGTGAAGGGTTTGTGTGTCCCAGGGATCCCAGGGGTTATGTTGTAAGGGGGCTTTTGCCCCCAGGTACAGTCTCCCATGGCAAATTGGTCCTGGGTGAGGGACCAGACAAAGAGTGATTCAGAGGAGCAAGTGAACAGTTTACCCTGCCTGGGATAGGGTTACCGGGGCCCCGCCCTGGAGCCAGGCCTGGGGAGGGTGCTCAAGGGAAAGCGCCTGGTGGCCGGGCCTTAGCCCATGGGGCCTGGCCGGGCGCAGCCCGAAGAGGAGACATGGTCCCGCCTGCCTGTAGGCCCACCACCCGCAGGAGGCACCATAGGGGTCAGGTGCAGTGTGTGTCGGGTGGCGGCCAAGGGCAGAGACCCTAGCGGACCAATCCCCGACTACCGAGGCTGGTGACTGGGACATGGAACATCACCTCTCTGGTGGGGAAGGAGCCTAAGCTAGTGCATAAGGTTGAGAGGTACCGGCTAGATATAGTCCAGCTCACCTCAACGCACAGCTGGAGCTCTGGAACCAGTCTCCTGGAAAGGGGCTGGACTCTGTTCCGGTCAAGAGTTGCCCTCGATGAGGGGCGGCGGGCTGGGGTGGGTATCCTGGTATCCCCTCGGCTTGCTGCCTGTACGTTGGAGTTTTTCCAGTGGACGAGAGGGTTGCTTCACTGCGCCTTCAGGTTGGGGAACGGGTCCTGACTGTCGTCTGTGCTCTTGCGCTGAATGACAATTTAGAGTACCCGACATGCTTGGAGTCCCTGGGTGTGGTGCTCGAAGGTGCTCCACCTGGAGACTCTGTCGTCCTTCTGGGAGACTTCAACGCTCATGTGGGCAACGACAGTGAGACCTGGAAGGACTGTACTGAAAATGATGGAAATCTTTAAAAAAAAATTACAACAAAGTCTGGCTGCTTGGAAACAAGATATAGAGAAATAAGGGGTGACTTAAGACTTTTGTACAGTAGTGTAGTTTTTTCTAAAATGCCCCCTTGTTACTCCACGGTGCCTGGAGGTTCCAGTGTACCCTTGGTATTAAACAAAATGTATATTTTAACAGTGAATAAACTGCAAAACAATGATTACCATTAAAAGGAGATATAAATTGTTAAAATTAAGCAAAGTGCAGCAATGAGCCTCTCTCTCCAAAGTCTCCATATATCAGGAGTAATATCCACAGGCTAAGGAGCTGAAAAGTCAACAAGCTCTGAACAAATCTGAGAAATCATTTTGCTTGTATGTTCTTTTTTTATTTATTTGGGTTTCTTTTTTTCTAGGTTTTGTGATTCATTAAATTTTTATAAATATTTATAGATGTCAGGAAATGTGTCTTTTCAAAATTCATTAACAGTCCTCAGTGCAGACTGACATATATCATGTTTATACTGGTTTTTTTTTTTTGTTTTTATCTGGAATGTAGCCGACTGTAACATCTCACAGAGTGAGCAGATCCAAATCAATCACCACAGTCATCTCTAATCTGGTTATTGCACTGTACACTGTGGTTTCTGCTGGAGTACAAATTTCTGGCTTTTTAGTAGGAGGTTGTTCTCTATGTTATCCAGTTACAATATTATAATATATACATTTACCACAATATATACAAAATACAACCAGCTGAGAGAAATAATGATAAGACAGTTTTGATAATATTATATTTTAAATTTATCACTACTTGTGTGAGTGCACATTAGATCTGAAGGCTGTATTGCTGGTCATGAACTTTGCAAGTAGATCTCACCATATCAAATTGGCCAGTCACTCAGTATTAGTTGCTCTACAGCATATAATAGCAGCTAATGACAGTTCAGCCTTGATATGAGCTCTTTCCCTGACTGTCTGTTGTTAGTAATGGCTGAGGGAGTGGTGTAGTGGGCAAGTAAAGACCATGGCAGGTTACACATCAATCTCCCCTTGTGGGGGAAAGGTCTCTCTTTGAGACTGATAAATGTTAATTACTCAATCCTGACATCAGTCAGAGAGCGCAGCCCAGGCAGCAAATTAAGGACCTGGTGATGGAGAAAGGGGAATTACTTGCGAGTATGAGGCATTTTTCCATATTAGTTTGTATTGTTTTATTTGTTTTTGTGATTACATTTTCCAAAAACTGTTTAAATCATATTCTAGGTCTAAAGGCACTGAATTAAAATGCTGGACAACTGCAGTAAAGTATTCACTTTGGTCTATTATCTATTTGTTCTATTGTCTGGCCAACTGCACCAACTGTCTTCACTTCGCCGAGTCCTAACTGAGTCGGCCAGACTTTAAAATGGACTTTGAATTAGTTTTTAAGTTCATGCTCCAGCTGGAGCACCTTCATATTGTAATTTTATGTATTTGTTTTCTGGACTAGATTGTTGTACATTGTCTGATGGTGTGTTTAATTTTTTATTTATTGGTTTTATCTGACATGCCAGGGACTACAGATGAAAAGTAGCCTTTTGGCTAACTCTGACATATTTACATTGATATGTTCATTAATATGCACTGTCCTTTTTAAATAAAATAAGAAATTCAGCAGCCAAACTTAAGCCTTCTTTTAATTGCCCACTCTTAGCAATGCATGTTCATGTGAATGCTTGTGTGACTATAGCTCGAGCTGTGCAATTTACAGAGATTTACACTCACTGGTCACTTTGTTAAGTTACACTTATTCAGCTGCTCATTAACACAAATATCTAATCAGCCAATTACATGGCAGCAACTTATTGCATTTAGGTATGTATACATGGTCAAGATGACCTGCTGAAGTTCAAACTGACCATCAGAATGGGGGAGAAAGGTGATATAAGTGACTCTGAATATGACATGGTTGTTGGTGCCAGATAGCCCAGTCTGGCTATTTCAGAAACTGACGATCTAATTGGATTTTTCCACTCAACCATCTCTAGGGTTTACAGAGACTGGACTGAGAAAAAGAAAGTATCCAGTGAGCGTTAGTTCTCTGGCAAAAATGTCTTATTGATCCTAGAGGTCAGAGGAGAATGGCCAGACTGCTTCAAGCTGATAAGAAGGCAAAATTAACTCAAATAACTACTGAGTCTTGAAGCAGATGGGCTACAGCAGCAGAGGACCACACCGGGTGTCACTCCTGTAGTTAAGAACATGAAACTGAGGCTACACTTCACATGGGTTCTGGCCAATAGAAGATTGGAAAAATGCTGCCTGGTCTGATGAGTCTCAATTTCTGCTGCAACTTTCAGATGGTAGGGTGTAAATTTGGTGTAAACAACATGAAAGCATGGATCCATCCTGCCTTGTATCAACAGTTCAGGACTGTGGTAGAGATGAAAAGGTGTGGGGGATATTTTCTGGGCACACTTTGGGCTCCTTAGCACCAAATTGAGCATCGTTTCAATGCCACAGCCTACCTTAGAATTGTTGCTGACCATGTCCATTTCTTTATGACCATAGTGTACCCATGTGCCCATGGCTACTTCCAGCAGGATAATGCACCATGTCACAAAGATCTCAATAGAGCACCTTTGAGATGTGGTGGAACAGGAGATTCTCATCGTGGATATGCAGCCAACAAATCCGCTGCAACTGTGTGATGCTACCATGTCAATATGGACCAAAATCTCTGAGGAATGTTTCCAGGACCTTGTTGAATCTATGCTGCAAAGAATTTAGGCAGCTCTGAAGGCAAAAGGGGGTCCAACCTAGTACTACCAAGGTATATCTATAAAATGCCCGGTGAGCATGTATTCAATTACAAAAATAGTGCCCTACGATTACAAAAAAAAAAAAGATAAATAAATTCATCAAGATAAAACAATTATTAGGCAGAATTTCTTTTCATAATGTGCTCTCATTTTTATGTGTGTTATAAATCCAAGGCTCCCCTTTAAACTTTCACACCTCTCTAAAAGCTAAAACTGACTGTCAGAGTAGCTGTAGCAGGTTTTCAGCTTGGACTTTGGAGCAAGTGTGTCAAAGGAACAACAGATATGAATAGTATTAGGATCAGATTTTTGTCAAAGGTTCAACAAATGCATGATGTTTTAAAAGTCATGTTACTCTGTTGATATATTCATGATATTATTATTGACAAAAAAGGAGAATTTCAGGAATTATGGAGAATCAAAGTGAAAGAAAAGAAAATTTCACCAACATTGAAATATAAAAATAAGAAACTCAATAGAGCTGTACTGTCAGTACTTGAACACACTGACTGTCAAGCAGTCTAAATTGAAAACAAACAACAAGAACCAGTTGATATCTACATCTACCGTGGGTAGCCAGATCTTCAAAAATCCATGCATATTGTCAGAGAGCAAATGATAGATGTATCCTTATCAGTTCTGGACAATGATGGAGTTCTATTGCACAGAAATACATACAAAATCATCACAATTATCTTTCAGCATGTCCCAAGAAATGATCATAAAACAAAAGAATCAGGAGTAACTGTGATTTGAGGTTTATTCACCTGAACCACTTAAGTCAAAAGCATAAAAAATGAATGAAGCAAATATTAACCTGGGGAATTAAACAAGTATTTATTTGGTGCAGGGGCATATCGTCCACCCATTTGTCCTCATTAATCAATATAGCAGCTAACAGCCTTGCTCCAAGTCTGCCCAGTGGAAGTGGCAAGGATGTAATACAGCTAATCAATACTTCAGCGATTTTATCTCGAAGAGAACACATGCTCTGTGAGTGAACCAGCTGATGTGTCCTCAAGAAATACTAATACTAATCACAGAAAAACTAGAATCACTACAGGAGAAATCTTTTCTTCAAATTATCACACAACTTGATGCAGCCCCAAGAGAGAGACAATTAGAGAAGAATAGACAGCCACAAGGATGGGCCATAATTAGAGCTTACTGTATGTATAGAAAAAAACAGCATCAGGACTGAACTAATGTTAATGATATTGAGACCAATTATGGTAAATGTGTGGTAATCGGGGTTTCTCTGGTACTTTTCTTACACATCTATGCAAGTTAAATATTGGATGCATTTACAAAACTTAAACTGTGCAAAGAAACCTGACAGAGAAGTCAAGATAGACTCCTAATCAGGCTATCAGTAGGAAAGAATCACCAAACCATTATGGTTAGCAGTTTGAGAAATGTGATTATTTTGTATTCTTGCAACCTCACAATGACACCACACCTGGCTTAAAAATATTGCTGTATGTGTCCCTACTTTCAAATAATTATTTTTTATTTTAGATATTGTTTTTGTACACTAAAATTCATTCATTAAACAACTGAATGAGGTGCTCCCACACAGATTTTATAACTAGTGACAACCAGGCTATTTATTTCTTAAGTTCTATATGCTGAAACAATACAGTATTTTGCAGGTAGAGATAGCGAGCATTCATATTCCCCCAAATGTTGTGAAAACCTTTGGCTTTCAGGGGCACTCTGTTATTGTCAAAGTTCAAGCTGACAGGAGGCTTACAACAATCTGTTAACTTGCAACTAAAAGATTGCTGGATTGCTTGGCAGTAACACTTTTTCTGAGGATGAGTCAGTGGAAATCTGACCCCACCCATTCACACCATCACTTTCCCGCATCAAGTTGGAGGTATTTTCCAACCTAGCATAGTCTTAGGGAAAAAAAATCCATGTACTAGCAGTAGAAGTGGAAAGCATTGTGATGAGATAAATCAGCCTGACAATATGTTTCCTTCACTAATGGTTTTCCTCTAACTCTTTCTCTTTCTCAATGAGTTACATTGACACTGTGTCTCTGAACTCTTCGGTCCTTCATTTGCATTGAAGAATATCTAAAAGGTGCATCTCAATGTGAAGGAAGACGTGTTTCACAGCAGCATCTAATCTTTTATTCATAACGCATCGCTGTCATTGTGCGTCTGCCTTTCTACTCTCATTCATCAGCACATTATGATATTGTTTTGTTTGTGTTGCCCCTGCTGCGAGAAGGGCATAAAACAATTTTCTTTTTAAATCCCTAATCAGGTCAGCCTCTGGTAATGACCCTAAATTATGTGTGTGTGTGTGTATGTATGTGCATGTATGAGAGAGATATTAGGGGGGAAAAAAAAAAACGGAATCATATCAGTGCTCACTGACTCACTCCTTTTCTCTCTCCTTTACTCTTTAAGTAGGAGGGTTTATGTTTTACTGCATTATGAAGAAAATACATGAACTGCTGTATCTTTTGTTGTAAAACCTTAACAATGCAGCTGGGCTCACAGCTAACCAGCTCAATTTAACATTTATAGAGAGAGTGCAATGTGATTAATACTCCACTCAGCCTTTACACTCACCGTTTAGGATTCTTTCTGCATCACCACTTATACTGCTCTGTTATGATGCATGGGTCACTGACCGAAGAGATGCTTTTCCTCATTCCACTGCTGCATAAGAAGCCAGACAGACTTACCTGAGAACAGAACTGAAATGCACCAAAGAAATACCACATTAGGTGTTTACCAATGGATCTCAGCACACAGAAACTTTAGTTGTAATGCCAGCAATATAGGCAAACAGATCGAACATGGCGCATTATCCAAGGCTGGCAGAATGCTGTCAAATACATGACTGCAAGCAGATTCTCACTGCAAGGTCTGTGCACTTTAACAGTGGTCATGCCACACAGAGGACGCTGTAAAGTAGTGATGAGACACTGAGTCATGTTTATCAGAGTTGACTTGAAAACTTGTAAGAACAGCTGTAAACCAGACACGAGTGTCTTAAGTGTCTTGTAACAATGATAATTTAACACACTACATTACAATCTAACTGGAGGGGTGGGGATCTTACAGGGTGCAGAACAAAGCTGTGCAAAGTGCAGCTTCTGCATATTGCCATAGATGTCCTCCTTTAGAACATGTGCATTTCTTCACTACTGTAAACATAAAATAAGCATTTATTTATTTATAAAAGCTGCTAAAACATCACTCATACTGTAAATGCAACAGCAGCTCAGACCGTAGTGTTTCATTTTTTCTATAGAACTGGGTCTTTTTTAAGCCAAAAAAATATGAATATGAATTATGAACTCATACAATGACTAACTCTTTTGCAAAGGTAATTATCCCGCCAGACACAAATGCTCTTCTCCTCTGACGCAGTATGCATGCAGTCAGGTTGATAAGCATGGAGGAGCCTGAAGAGAAAAGGAGGTTGTTATATTAGGACATTATATGGATATTATTACTTGAGAAAATTTGATCTAAGGAAAAAATACAGAATGCTTACAGCTGACTTATATGATATTCCATTACATTTTTAATTGGCACCTTCTGCCTGTATTTTGTGTCTTTCATAAATTAACACGTTTCCATTATATATTGATATGCACAAATTGCATAAATTTGTGCATATCAATATATGATGGAAATGTCTTAATGAGATTTCCACCATATATTTTATGCACAAATCGCATAAAATTTTTTATGCAAATTGTGCATAAAATTTTTATGCACCAATTTTAGGCACAAATTGGTGCATAAAAATTAGCCATAATGCAGTAACTGAAGGATATGATGCTTGAAACTTCACCTCTGGATGCCGGCTTAATGCATCCACGCCAATGTTCCATTAAAACCTACACCCATACATACTGCTGACAGGACATAAAAAGTTCCTGATTTTAGTGGATAAGGCAGCAAGGGGACCAAAAACCAGACATCATGCAGAGGTCATACACAAATGTATGGACAAAAGTATTTGGCCACACCTCTTAGTCTTTGAGTTAAAGTGTTTTCAGTACCCCAAAGTGTTTTCAGTTGCCACATGTATATAAAATCAAGCACCTAGCCATGCAGTCTGGCTTTACAAATATTTGTGAAAGAATTGGTCCTTCTAAAAAGCTCACTGAAATTGAGCATGGCACTATAATAGGATGCCACTGTTGAAACAAATCAGTTTGTGAAATTTCTTCCCTCTTAGATATTCCACGATCAACTTTAAGTGGTGTTATTGCAAAGTGGAAGCTTTTAGGAATCACAGGAACTTGGCCACCAAGTGGCAGGCCATGTAAAGTTACAGAGCGGTGGCACCAAGTGCTGAGGTGCATAGCAGTGTTCTGCGGACTCAATAACTGCACAACTCTAAACCACCTCTCGCATTAATATTAGCAGAAAAACTATGCACCAGGAGCTTCATGACATAGGTTTTCATGGCTGAACAGCTCCTGGAGGTGCAATTTGTAGGTGGCCAAGTACTTTTGTCAATATAGTAAAAAGTAACTTGGGTAGGGTATGCTGTAATTGCAAGGCACAATTACAAAATACACACTTAATAAAGTAGGAAACATTAATGGACCAGGTCCTAACAGAATTACTTACTCTAAGATGTGAGAAAACTAGTTGTGCCTTAATGACCACAATCACTAGTGACTAGTAAGGGTTTACAATATAGACATTAACACAGATAGATTTTTTGTCTCAGTGCCACAGACTTTCATGTTTCATGTTACTCTTGTCTTGACCATAATTTTTACACGTGGCTCCAGTGTTGAAAGGCTATGTACAATGATTAATTGGTATCCACTGTGTGTAAGGGTGGATCGGATGTCCCTGAACCATGCTTTAGTTATGCTACTATAGGCTCAGGCTGTTGAAGGAATCCCATGATGGACTGAATATTTCTTCTCCACTCACCTCTTTTCCCTCCTGATGCTTTTATATGCCACTACTGCATAGTTACTGCAAGTTACTTTTTTTTTTAGTTGATTCCCCCCCTTCTGCCAGTAAAGGGAGTTCTTCCTTCCCACCATTGCCAACTGCTTGCTCACAGGGGATCATCTGATTGTTGCTTTCTCTCTAATATTGAAGGGTCTTCACCTTGCAATATAAAGCACCTTGAAGCAACTGTTGGTGCCTCAAGGTGCTTTATAAAAGGTGAAGTTTGAAGTATATAAATAAAACTGACTTGAACTGAATGTTTAGAGTTTGTCCTTCTGGTCATGCCTGTTGCATGATACAAACATCACAATTTGTGCTGCTCCTTAAAGGAAGGAAAGAATGAGAAATGCTAAGAAAGTCAACCCATTCAGTGAACCTCTCACCATTTTGCAAGCTGAGCAGATGCCTTGAAGCATGCAGCTGTAGCAACCAGTCCCAGAACAAAATCGGGAGATGCTCAGAGCCAACAAGTGGCATCTCATGGGACTCTGTTCACCAGGAGGAAAACAGCAGTCAAGATTTCTCCTCCAGGCTGTGTGTCTGAGCAGGATCACGCCTAAACTCTTCCCCTGCCTTACACAAGCATCAGATAATCTGTTTTAAGTCTATTTTTGCCTCTTTGATCATTTGTTTATTAAACACTCACTGTGCAAACTGTTAGGTAAAACTGATGACTTTACTCCTGTAAAATCCCCAGTAGTTCCATTCTTCTTATTGCAAAACTGTAGGTAAAAATCCAATTTATGAACATCTTTGATATTTGGGTAATATTTCTGATGTCTGTATTGGGGAGAAAGTGTGTGAGTAGCACAGTTGCTCAAAATAGACATTTAACATTTAGTATTTTAGTCATGCAGCACATGTTCTCATCAGTGGAACTTATACCGACTGCAATAAACCTTTTTCTTATTCTTAAATCACCAATCTTACAAGCAGCCATAAATTATTATTTTAGGTCAGAGCCACGATGTTTCAGAATACGTCTGTGACTTTAAAATGAACAAGAGCGAGCAAAGCTTTGTGAAAAGAAGTAGAAGCAAAGAGGAAAGATATTCTGAGCAAGTTAAAGTGGGCAGAAAACAGAGACACTGTTTTGATTGCTGTGGTTCTAACATGAAAATTGGTAAACACCTTCTGTCATTTAACGATCTGTGAAGCATTAATTTAGCGTCATTCAGACATTTTTTTTTTTTAAAGTAATAACATATTACAGGACACATAGTGGCTTCCGTAAATAGTGTGCAGGAAATGATAATTATATGTTTGGGTTTCCTCTTGAGTGAAGATGTGACACGCCAAGATCCTGAAAGCAGCTGAAGCCGTACATCATCGTGGGAAGTCAGTATAAAAACCAGCAACAATAAAATGTACCCTTCATATTTTATGTCAACCTCGAATCAGCTCTGTGTTATGGGAAGACCTCCTCTGGCGCTGTGCTTTGCGGGGAAAATGCATAATTTGTTTCTCTTTTGATATCTTATTCTACTTGAATGGTGCTATAGGAGCAGGGAGCAGGAAGCAGGGGAGGGGATAAAGGAGGGAACTTTTCTCCTTCAAACCCACAGGGCCACTCCATTGCTCTGCTGATGGTCTGTAATCGGTGTTTGGCACTGATGTGAAGAGGCTGGAGCTGCAGGGTCACTCTTTTGATACCTTTCAACGTGACTCTGGTTTTTGTGTTCCATAATGGCCTGTTCACTCTTCTCTTGAAGAATAGTCAGTGTGAACACTGACAGCTTGGCCACTGGGCTTTCGCCCAGCAGGGAACACTGACTTTATAATCTTCACTAGCTAACCTTTTAACATTTTATATGCTAGCAAAGGTACTGTGGCAAAATTTTAGGATAAATATTATTTTTTTAATTGATTGGCTCAACCCAGTGAAATGGCAGAATAGAAAAACACATTTAAATACTCCACTGTCTAAATGTCAGTGATTTCTTTAACCCAGAGGTCAAGCTCTGATAACATTAGTATTTATGGTGTCTTCGTGCCATGTTCGGTTGGCCATCATGTTCAGCCCGCAGCTGATCTAAGAAACTCATAATTATGCAGCACTCTCAAGGTCTGAGTCATGAAGCTGAGCCTGGGCAGCTGCTTGCAGTCAGAGGTGCCCCATAGGGGGCACTGTTGGTTCTCATGAACGACCCGTGGCACAACAGGTTGCAACACTCTCTCTTCACTAACTCTACATTAACTATCCAGACAAGTTGAGTGACAGGAGCGGAAAAATATATCAAATGATGTGGTCTGTTTTGTCATAATTAACCACCTGAACCTGAGTTTAGAGGCATTTAATAAAAAGCTTCAAATGTAAATATGCGCCGTCGGCTTGAAAACACACCTCAGATTTGTTTTGCTGCAAGGGAGTGCACATGACAGTGAGCTTTTCATGTCAAGAATCGGTTTATTCCAGTGTTAAATCATTCTTATCCCCATTCCCCACTGGGACAGCTGTAATTATTGTCTATTCCTCCAGAGTCACATCTATATGTTCATTATCACCCCCGAACCTAAAATGTAATTACCCTGCATCGTGAGGTGCGAGGCTCCTTTCTAATTTGCCAACTTTATTTTTTCCATCGGTTTGGGACAGAAAGCGCAGCCCTCTCGTGATCTGAGCTGGGAAAACTGATGGCACAATACTTGCTGACGTGACGCCCACAAACCCTCAAATTTGCCAATTCAGCCAGGAGTGCGCGTCCCATTCCACCACCCCCCCAGTTTCTGCACCAATACTCTCCGGTCCACAACTACAGGCTATAGAGCGGCAACAGGATCCGCTTCACCACCGCCTCTCTACCGCGCCCGCTCTCGTCTGTGCACGCGTCTTCACCGTGAAAGTTGTAGGACTATTTCTTAGATAATACAAGTCCTGTGTGACACTTAGCCTACCACATTAACTACAAAGGCGATCTGGACCGTTGTAAATACACCACTATGTGAAATAGAAGAAGAAGAAAAGAGAATGTCATACAAAGTCTTTGGGAAACACGGACATTTTTTCGAGGATTTTCTTTTTTTCTTTTTGACCTCGTTGATTTAAAAAAAAATCTGGCAGCCTCATAAGGAAAAGCCGCTCTGTTTTGAAATCACATGCCAACATTGGATGAGACCGCGGCGCCGGATCTTGTGCAATAAGAGAAATGGTAAGAAGCAAAGAAACACTGCATCACTTTCACAGACTTGTTCTTATTCCCTTATGTTCCTTTATCCGTTGCCTTCCAGCCGACAGTTGTTGACAAATGTTTATTTTCTCGGAACATAGAGACACTCTAAGCTATTAAATTTATGGCACAAATTCAGCAGAGGTTTGCCAAATATTGAGCATCCTGTGGGTGCTGGGTGTGATTGGTGACAGGCGGTTTGTTTTCACACATCCCAAAGCACCTGTTTTGTCCTCAGGGTGAAAAAAAAAAAAAAAAGATAAACTCATCAACGAAAAGAAGTTGATTAATATAAATTCTCTATTTTGGGAGTGAAAACGAGAAATGCGGACTTTACTTCCCTGCTATTTGCACTCTAGAGAATCAAAATGCTCTGTATTTCACTGCGCTGACACTGTGTGTTCATGTTTGTGGTGGCAGGTGGTGTCGGACGGAATACAACAGTTTTGTTTTAAATGGAGAACTGCTCAGAGGGGATAAATTGTGTGCAAAGTTGTGCTGCTTTCTGCTGAGGGAGCTATCCATCCGGCTTCCACCGAATTATCACGAGTCCAAGGAGAGACATGGGGCCGCTCCAGTGGATGGGACTCACCGCGCTTCTCCTGTGCACAGGTACGACCCCCAAGAGAAACCACTGTGAGCACCTGTGTTTATACATCTGAACAAGAATTATGGAAGTGAAAGTTAATGGTCATGAAATAAGAGACACTATAAATACATCAACCTTTCCTGAGTGATTTCATTCATCTAATGAAATGCAAATGATGTCCTTTCAGCCAACAGGACATATATAATTTATGAGACATATAATTAGCTGTAAGCTGTTGTGGCAGAATACAAAATGACATGTAATATTAACATGAATGAACAATGACAGTTGCCTAGAGAGTGTGTGGGTTTGGTTGTTGTAGCAGCACTGGAACAGGATGCAGTGTGTGAGCATGGCACTGCAGAGCACCAGGAATAACAACAGGCTGCAGACACAACCCAGAAAAGCTGAAGGAATGCATCTTTTCATTAAATTTGAGCTCATTTACTCTTGAAAAAATAATAAATGAGGTTGAATATGTGTTTGTGAGTGTGTACCATTGTGTTTGGGATACTGAAGTGTATGTATTTTACTGTGACAATGTGCAGGTTTGTGTGACTTTTCAAACTGCACAGGTTTGTGGAGAAATTCGATTTAAAATACCTATCTAGGGGAAATCAGTTTAATCCTGAGTGTTTAAATGCTATTTGAAGCTGTATGTTGAACATCCTCTCTTACTTTGGTAAGGGTATCATCTCTAACCTCAAACACAAAACACTTACTCTGCTCTGTGTATTTATATGTAAATTTGGGATTTTTGAACACAGATAGCTTAAAGTTAGATTCCTTAACACAAAAAACTATCAATTTAGCCTCATTATCCAAAGGATTCATTTGAATAAATACACAGTGTCCAAAGGCTGTATTTAGTTAAATTTAGTTACAATTACCTTTTAATAGTACTTAATGCTGTTGTAAGACTCACTTTAAGTCACTGCACATAACCCCATTAAAGTAGGCTATGATATTGGAGACAAAGTTAGAGGCAAGGTTGAGATGGTTTGAACATGTGCAAAGGAGGGATAGTGGATGTTGGATATGGCAGGTGGAAAATGCCAGGCAGGTGGAAAAGAGGAAGACCACAGAGGAGGTTCATGGATGCAGTGAAGGAGGACATTCAGAGAGTTGGTGTGACAGAGGAGGATGCTAGGGATAGAGTGAGATGGAGGCAGATAATCTGCTTTGGCGACCCCTGAAGGAAGTAGCCAAAAGAAGAAGAAGACAGTAGGTTACAATATGTTACTGGGTCCTCCTGGATTTTTGTCACCTTTGGAACGAGTCACACTTTCTGTTTGTTTGTTTCCAGTTTTAATGCAAGGCTAATCACATCCTGGCTGGAATTTAAAAGCCACGAGAAAAGACATTAATCTTCTTCTAGAAGAAGAAATGTAACTTAGAAGTGTAAATAGTGATGAATATTCATACTGTTACCTAAACTCTTGCTGTAAATATCTCTCAGATCTACTGTATCAAAGCTACTTTGTGCTGTACTTACCAGAGCTTTGCATTTTGTGATTCTGGGTAAACTGTGAATTTGCTTTAACAAATCTCTGTGATCACGTAACAGCTTTCCTCATTTGCTCTAATGGACTTCTTTCTAGTGATGTTGCCACATCTGTGAATTGCTGAATAACTTTTCTTGTGACAAATAGAAAAAAAAAATGTTTTCCACTCCACTGAAAATTGTTTTAGAAAAAAAAATATTTCTTGAGGGAAGTTATTCTCCTCACAAGGTGAAAGCCACTACAAAATATGAAGGTAGCCAAAGATTGATCCATTTCTCATCAGTTTGGTCAGCCTCTTCAGGTGAAAGTGGAAAGGAGGAAGAAAAAACAGATCCTATCCTGTCAGTCAACCTCCTGCTGTTCACAGTCTCTGAGGATATTATGTCTCCAGCCACCTGATTGCTTTCACCCAGAGGTTGTCTCTGTGAGACAAGCACACTGACAGGCACATACTGTAGAGGATACCTACACACACTCACATACTGTCAGACTAGCCATCAGGACATTTGGAAATATCTACAGCCTGGCATGCAGTAGGATGTGGTGCTGGCACTTTTTGCAGATTGGAGTTCTTTGTCAGACAGAAAAAAGTATCGGGAGGGAAAATTACCTTTACAGGAAGGATTTTTTACTTCAATTTGTCATATTTGCATCCCACTTTTTAAATTGCCTTATTTGCACAACGTACAGTTCTTATTATCACTTACTCATCATAGTACTAAAAAGGTACCTAAGTGCCTGGCATAAAGGGCACTACACTAAACGTGGGAGGATTCTCACTCGAAGTTTGCCTGCTCTTTTGTATGTGTGTGGGCCTGGCCAGAGTAGATGGGGAGATTGGAATGGAAAGTTGAAAAGTTACAAAACCAAAACTCATTCAGCGTTAATTTAATAATAGCTCACTGCCGTTGAGGAACATTGTTTTTGTAGTATTCCACAATCTTTTTACACACTCCTTCACAGATTGGAGAACCTCTGCCCATCTTTAATTCTGAGAGACTCTGCCTCTCTATGACATCCCTTTGATAGCTAATC
>VUQS01060788.1:0-20984 GCA_015108495.1 Heterochromis multidens
CCGGGGCAGCCCCAGGACACGCTGGAGAGATTATATCTCTCGGCTGGCCTGGGAACGCCTCGGTGTTCCCTCGGATAAGCTGGAGGAGGTGGCCGGGGTGAGCGAGGTCTGGGCTTCTCTGCTTAGGCTGCTGCCCCCGCGACCCGGCCCCAGATAAGCAGAAGAAAATGGATGGATGGATGGATGGCATTTGAAATAGCCTTTACTTTAAAAAGCTCTGTGTTCAGAGAGCCCTCAGAGCAGCAGGAGAACTAAGGTAGCTCTGAGATGCAGGGAATGCCTGGTCAGTCAGATGAAGTGAAGTGGCACTAATCCAATATTGAAGGAGTTCAAACAGAATGCCATTCATTCAGCAGCCTGTAGCCTCCTTATATAACCAGCAACCATTGAGGTAAGATCATACATCAGTTGTTTCTCTCATTAACCTACTTATGTCATATTCATTAAAATCTGCAGAATAGGCAGGTACAGTGAAGGCAGTCTAAAGCTGCCTGTTAAATAAGGAAAGAAAGTAGGCAAGTATCACTTAAACTTTTCTCTTTTTCAAGTGATTTGCCTGTTTAATATCTAATTACTACTTTTTTCATTTCATTCTAATCCAACTAAGGTGTGCTACTTAAATTGACAGTTGATTGTCAGTTGGTTTATTGTTTTTTTTTCTTAGTGTTCTTAAATTTTACACATTGGAATTCGCCTTCTTTCATACATAAAAAGAGTTAGACCTTTTCAGTAGGATTAGTTTGTTGAAATACATGGTAAAAGGTTGTCACATAAATTGGAATATTTCACTTGTCTGTGTGCAGAGATGTGGATAAGAAAGGCTATGTGGACCCCATAAGGACAATGACACTGGCACAGCTAAAACAGGAGCAGACCGACAGAAGTCGCACTCCGACAGGAAAAGATGTCCATCTACACCGCCTTTACCTAGATCCCCACAGCAAGGCCCGTCTGACAAATACACAGGTACAGGGCTGCCCTCACACTGGTTTAATAAATATTCATTTTGTAAAGAAGATGGGAAAAAGACATGTTGACCACCCTCTTCAGTGATATCTTTTCTGGTTGAGAGTGATCTCTTTCTTTAAAAATGAGACCTAAACTGACATTCATTTAACTGAATCATATATTTTTCTGTGTCATGTGTAAATATTAAAGCCTATGGGCCAAATCTGGCTCTCTACCAATTTTATCCCTGGCTGCATATTACTTAAAATTCTTAATAAAAACCAGCGAGAGTGTAACGAAAATAAAAGTTGATGCTGCAGGCAGACAATTTCAGCTGAGGTGGGAGATTCATTAGCTTGCGTGTGAAATGTCTGAGACATTTATTTTCCATTTGATTAAAGTATGTCTATAAACTGTCTGGCCCTTTATTCTCATTTCTCAGTGTAGCCCTTAATTAAACAAAATTTGACACCCATGGTCTCTATTTTAATGAAGTAATTCAGGTCTGAAAATGTGAGAGGCATTTCTTACAGTGTTTCCATTTTCTTTCTCAGGAGGCACTCCAGGCAGCAGACCGAGCCAGTAAATACAAAGAGGAAAATCGGCAAATCCTGAAAGAGAGCATTGAGGTCGCTCCTTTCACTGCTAAAATCCAGCGCTCCACTGACCATGTGATGGACAGGGACAGAGAGAGAAGTAGAGATCAGAGCTTTTCTGTCCGGATACCAGGTCTTCCCTCACCAAGCCTCAAGACTGGCCACGCCCTTCCTCATACCATGCAGTCAGAAAAGAGCAACTATTACACCACACTGTCTAACAGCGTAGTGAATGAGCCTCCAAGACTCTACCCCTCCAAGGATGTCAGTCCTTACTATGAGAAAGTGTCGATTGGAGCCCCAGGGGTTGTGGCCAGTATTGGGGCCGCTGTGCAAAGCCCAGGAGCTCTATCAATGGCCAGCTATAGCTCCAGCTCCAAAAACTCCCTTTCCAAGCCCCCTCCCCTCATCAAGCACCAGCCAGAGGGAGTAGAAGGTTTAGCAGGGAAAATCACTGAGCAGCTTAGTCAGCAGGTGACCCTTGTCCAACCGCAGCATCAGCTCCACACAGGTGTAGACAGGATAGACCATCGCAGCCCTGCTATTTCTCCTCCTTCCTCTTCATCATCCTCTTCATCTTCAGCTTCTAACCACCACCATCACCAACAACAGCAGCAACAACAGCTCAGGGCAATGCCATCTCTCCACCGAGCGCCTGTCTTCCATCCACCCACACAGCATGCGCTGGAACGTAAAGAGGCTGCAGAGAGGGAGAGAGAGAGAGCGGCTCATGGTGGACGCCTGTCTCCACCAACCCTCACACCAATTCAGCCAGTTAGCTTAGTTGTAACTGGTAGCAAAACATCAGCAGAGCAGCAGAAGCCCCCTACATTGCTGCCGGAGCTCAGGGACATCAAAGGTCATGGAACCGCTGCTGCCATCACCTCTGTGGCCTCCGCCATCCCCGGAGAGATTCTGACTTCGTCAACAGATAGGTGCAAAAACAGAGAGATGATAGAGGAAAGAGGAGGGGTGTACTCTGGAGATAAGGGGTTGTCAAAAGTTAAGCCCCAATCAGCAATGGCATCAGTCATTGTGCGATCATCTATGAAGTACGACAGTCCTGTTGGTGCTAAGAAATCTGGTGCTGTTATCCATAAAGAGCTCCCCCAGGGGAGGTTCTACACATCCAAGCTTCAGGAGGAATGTCCAAGACTAGGGGAGGGTTTTACAGAACATGCAGCAGGTAGGGTTATTCAACCCAACTCGAACCTGGATGATATTTGTGTCCAATATAAAAAGACCTCTATGCGTGGCGTGCCAGGACCCATGGGAGCTGGTGCTACAAACTCTGTGTGCAGGACTGCTATTTCAGTCTCATCAACTTTTGGTTCTCAGAGTAAAAGTGGGACAGCTACTTCTGAGCCAGTTTACTCAGCCTCAGCCCGTGGTGAGTTTGCAGCCCTTAAAACTGGCATTGGTGGTCGGGGGCTCGGACATATAGGACCAGAGACAGAGAAAGAGCTACAGGAAGACTTTGGCTCACACACATCTCCAGGGTTGTCTGTGACTCCTACTAGTGTAGCAGGAGTGCCTCACCCCTGTCCAAGCCTTACCCCAACACCTAGCTCAATTTCTGGCTCTAGCCAGCCTTACACCCCTTCTTTTATCCACCTCAAGAAGCACAAAGCTGCTTTAGCTGCAGCACAGTCCAGGAGCAACCATCCTCCTCCTCCCACATCAGTCACAACTGGAAATTCTTCCTTAATTTTAGATTCAGTTGAGAAAACCCCTATTCCCAGCTCTCCTCCTCCACCTGCTACTAGTCAAGCCTCCTCATTGTCCGTTGACAGCAGTAGCAATAGCTCGGCAAGCAGGAGCACAACACCAGGCAAGTCCAGCCCCCTGCTTAACGGCCAGTCCCTGGGATCAGCATCAGCAAGCTGTGCGCAGCCCAGTAACTACCACAAGCTGAAGAAAGCCTGGTTAACCCGGCACTCTGAGGAGGACAGGAGCACAGCTACTACTGCAAGTTCAAGTACTAAAGTGGAAAAAATTCCTAGCACCACTACCACAAGTAATGCAACAGCCATGTCAGAAATGATTAAGCCCTGTACAGTCAATCTTAGTGCCTCCACCTCCAATGAGGTAGAGATGAGCAAAGACATTGGAAATAAAGGTGAGAGAGACAGACAACTGGAGGAAAAGTTGATAGGAGCACCAGGAGGAGGAGGTGGGGAGGAGAGAAAAGCGGTGCCTTTATCAAGGAGGGTGAACAAACGTGCATATGAGTCTGGTTCAGAGAGCGGGGGAGATGATTCTGACACCAGTGAGAGCAAGATGGAGGGCCGAGCCAAGCGTCAACCTAAACCAACCTACAAGAAGAAACAGAATGACATGGCCAGGAAGAAAGGAGACAATGACAAAGAGGAAGATGACTTGAAGCCCAATGGAATCTTCAGATCAGCCAGAGAGAAGACTAAACTCAAACTTGCCAGCAGCAGTAAGTCCACTGTTGGTGATATTTCGGTGTAGCACTGGCAGGCTTCTCTAACTACTTTTTTAGGCAGCATGTTTAAAATATTAGTTGCAGGATAAGGGAGCATGTCACCCAATGCAACAGTATATCTTACTGTGTTTTTGTAACAACAGTGGAGTTCTATGGCATAGAGTAATTACGTATGGCTCTCTATGCATTTTTTGTTCTTCAGTACATTCATTTCAAAACTACAATAATAATAGTAATAATAATAATAATGATACAAAAATAAAGGCCAGCTGTATGTAAGTTTGTTGTGTTAAATGAACTGTTTGGGTAACATAGGCTCCTTAACCATCAAATGGCCAAATGATAAGTGTTCAAAGGGTACCTAGAGACTACGAAATGTTTTTGGGAAGCTCTAAGGGATTTATTGACAGTAGAAAAATTGTATAATATTTGTAGACTATACATAAAAGATCCCATGGTGGAGCCATGTTTTGTTGCCATGTTAGCTTTTTGAAACCACACATCACAAGCACAAGACAGATCTGATTGTGAAACTGAGGGTCACTGCACACTTAACAGGTAACAACTTGTGAAGTACAAGTCATTAGCCAATGAGTATACCCTGATTTAACCTCTTTTCTGAACATAATAGGGACCATATTTACAAAATGATCTTTATATTGTATTCAGTATGACTTGAAATTAGCAACTGAGACCATAAACTCATTAGGAAAGTGTTTACCAAGGGTCATTTTCCCATACATGGGTTAACCTGTTTTTGTACAGGAAGTATTTCCATAACCACTGGTATCATCACCTGCTAGTCATTAAGAGTGCAGGTTTAAGGTATTTCTGCATGGCTTCACTTTTTACTCTTGGAAGCTACATCCATCAATTTTATATGCAGTCTATGCCTGAAAGTGATGTTTAATGTAAACATTAACATTTTAAGATTTTCAAAGTACATGTACCTGAGTACACAGACACAAAAGTTATGAACTCCCAGCTACAGTAGTTAGTAGAACAACTCTAGAAAGTGTCACCTAATCTGTTAATCATAGTTTGCGTGGGTAGACGCTAACTAACATCTGTGGATGCTGCAGGAAGCAACCATGTGGCTTTTGGTGGTGACTTTATATATTCTATTCTATATGAAGAGATAATATTAATTCCTTGAGAAGGAAAACAAAGTTCTTGGAGGCTTTTTTTAAATCAAATGTTACTCATAAAGTCACAGGTAGTTCTAAAATGTCAACACATATGTTAGTCTTTACCCCAGTAAGCTGTCTTTTGTTCTTAGAATTATTTCTGTAATTCACTATCTAGAGATTTTAGGCAAGACAAAAATGTGACAAAGACATAGGTACATCTCTAAGTAATCTACACCCTGTTCAAAAAAAAATCTGATCTTTTTTTATCTGGTGTATTTTCTGTGTTTCTCTTGCTGAGCAACTCTTTGTTAATCTCAAAAACTAGTCTAGGTACAATTAATGACTTAATAATGTGCATGCTAGATGGGATCCCTCGCTCTGTGCTTAAGGACTGGAGGAAAGTGAAGAAGCTGAAGCAAACAGGGGAGTCCTTCCTGCAGGATGATTCATGTTCAGAAATTGGACCCAACCTGCAGAAGTGTAGGGAGTGCAGGGTGGTCCGCAACAAGAAGGGCGAGGAACCTGCTCACTCCCCTGTCTTCTGTCGTTTCTACTATTTCAGACGGTAAAGCTCTCACTCACTCACTGGGGTAAACAGGGTAAATCTTCCAAAGAGGATTTTTTTTGTTTTTGCTCTATAATCATCCCCTCACTGACTGCAGAAATGCTACTGTAATCTCTCTCTTGCTGTGTCACTTTCTGTCTTTCTCTCTCTCTCGCTCTCTCTATTTCTCTCTCTGAGTCTCTGACACACTGTCTGACTTGACTGTGTCTTTTAAGGACACTATGGTGGATTTATCTATGGAGTTATGGAGTCATTCTGCCTCTTGGTGTCAATTAAGGAATTACTTGCATATGCCTACACGAGTGTTATATACTAATTAATATACCTTACTTATTATACAGAATTGCAATGTATTTACATAGTCTGAGCACTGCTTGAAAATACAGATGCATTAGGAAAAAGAGGACAAAATTTAGAGATAAAAAGGAAGAGCTTTAAATATGCTTCTCACACTTCCTGTATGCGGTGTACAAAAGAGGCTTTTTCTCATCATGCTTTACAAGACAAGTGGGCATAAATGTTATGTTTCTCTACAGTCTTTGTGTTTCTTCTCATCCAGGCTTTCCTACAGTAAAAATGGAGTAATCCGGATGGATGGCTTCTCCACTCCGGACCAGTTTGATGATGAGGCCCTCAGCCTGTGGGTCCCTGGGGCAGTGGAGGAGAGCCACCTGGACCAAACCACAGCCAAGTACATTCTAAGCTTTATAGGAGACAAGTTCTGTCAGATGGTTGCAACTGAGAATACTGCAGCCAGCTGGATTAAGAAGGATGGTAAGTTGTCTCAAAAATGGCATAAAAATTTGGATTAGCACATCTTATTGTGTTTTCAAAATGAACCTATATTGTGTGTTTCAGCCAAGCTGGCGTGGAAGCGAGCAGTGAGAGGAGTGAGGGAGATGTGTGACGCATGTGAAGCAACACTTTTCAACATCCATTGGGTCTGTCAGAAATGTGGCTTTGTCGTCTGCCTCGACTGCTACAAGGCCAAGGAAAGAAAGAGCTCCAAAGGTCAGTATGGGTGTATGCAGAAAAAACAAACAAACAAAAAAACAACAAAAGTTGGAAATATACATTTTAAGCCTGAACATATTCTGAGAGATACTTTTTCAATAAGCTGCAATATACAGTATACTGTGTGTGTGTGTGTGTATGTGTAACCTTTCTTTGTAGGCATTTTGCATCAGCATTCAACACTTTGTTTCTATTTCGAGTGTGGTAGGTGTGTGTTCACTGTGTCACTTGTTTCTCGTTATGATCAGATAAAGAGCTATATGGATGGCTGAAGTGTGTTAAAGGCCAACCCCATGATCACAAACACCTCATGCCAACCCAGATTATCCCTGGCTCAGGTATAGTATCTCCTAGCTGTTTGCGTTGCCATTTTCCTGAACACACACAGAAAGCTAGTGTGTGGATGTTATTGAACAAAGACTCTTGAAAAGTTATATTTTTCAACTACATTTTTTTATTATCTTGTTTATTTTTGGCTATGTGCTCAGTCCATTGATAGGTATCATGTTACTGAAATTACAGTGGTCACAGCCCAGCTGACAAGCTCACTAATGTTCCTTTCTAGTAATATTGTTTTTGTGAAATTATTAAATTCCATTTATTTATATTTCAGTGCTGACAGAGTTGGTGACATCCATGCACTCCCTAAGAGAAAAACACAATGTTAAGTCTTACTGTCCCTGTACCAGCAAACAGAACCTCCTCACCAAACTACCTGCCACCAACGGAGTCTCACAGGTATCACACACTTTTCCAGTTGATGGACTATGACACTGTGGCTTACTGGTAATGATCTTTTCACTCTTTTTTTTTTCTTTCAATAAAAAAACAAACAAGCTGCTGTTGGGATTTACTGAAGCGGTAGTATTGTTGTGATTGAAACATGCAGAGACAGATTTTAGTGGGTGGCTTCATTAGTTACAGTATGCATTTCTGGGAGTTCAGAGTGAAAGAGAGTATTTAAATTAATCATAAAAACTTATTTGCTAGGGTTTTTTGGGCAGGTGGTTTACTGCAAATTGGGCCATTGTTCACTGCTGGAAAAAAAAAAGCATGATATGATTTTGATAGTTGTTGTTAGTAGTGTTAATTTATTTGGAATAGTAGAGGTAACATATCAGAAAGACTGAGTAATTTGGCCCGGTTCATGGCTCAATACTGTGAGCGTGATGAAACAAAGCAGAACTTCACTGAAATTAACATGGAATGTATGCTATTCAGTATTACAGGACACTAGGTTATTTTTTTGCGGTAAGCTGAGGGCTTTGCATTGTTTCAGGCTTTTAGTCACATTTGTATATAGACTACTGCTAAGAGCACAAAGGCCTGTGTGTTCTTACCCAGCCCTCCAACATCATAAATCTACTTTCTCTGATATTGGATCTGTTTATATGTGAAAATAGTAACAGATCAATATCATTTTGAAATTCGGTCAAAATGCAGGACTTAAAGATACTCATTGTAAATTAAAGTAGTTTACAGACTTTCATAATTAACTAATACATAGAAAATGGTGTTAAATGGTGTTAAATTTTTTTAAAAAAACCTTTCGCTCTGGCTCTGAATTATTCAGTTAATTTTCAGAGTTGATGAATCGCAGATAGAAAGACAGATGTGGAATGACAGATATTCTAGTGAATCAGAAAGCTAAGTGGAGCCCACTGGAGTCTTGTCACCACCAGCAGCAACTCCCAGATAAAAACCACACTTTTTTGCAAAGAAAATAAATAATAAAAACAGGAGCAAACAAGAGAAATCTCCAGAGTAGCTTTCACCACTAGAGATGCTTCTTAAAGCAAAAGAATAGATGATGATGAACTGGCAACATCTCTTCCAGACTGGAAAGATCAAATCTGTAAGTGCTGTGTAATGTTCCTGACAGTGACAAAGTTTTCTAACAAAAGTTGTTAAACCCGGTAATTGTGATAGGCAGGATGGGGGGCAGTCTTTTACTACATTAACATAGCGCCATCCACTTGTTATGATGCTAACTGTGTGGCACAAAACAGATGAACAGGTGTAGGTAGCTGCAGTCCACCTCTGTGCAAACACGGTGAGTGAGAGAGAAAGAGGTTGGAGGTTACGCCAGCTAGATACTGCTGAATCATGGTTAATTGCTTACACATACAGAAATTGAATCATCCATTCATTAATTAACTGCACTAGGGTTAATCATAACCTTACTGTAGTTAAGTAGTAGACATAAGTGAACAAAAAACAGGTTCTATTGTCGGGCTGGTTTTATGTCTGATAAATGGTAGGCTTATAGCAGGCTTAGAAGATACATTTACTCAACAGTAGTTTTATATTAACGGTTGTAACTTTTGGTGCTTAAGCTCAGCTAAGGTGAATTTACAATAACAATACAATAGCTGTGTGTGATCAGCACTTCATAGCTATCTATTAAACTGTTACCTGGGGGTTCTCAGACAATCTATAAATCAGTTTGGGCTAACTGCTTTGGGCTGGAGCCTATCCAGCTGTCATAGAGTGAGAGGCAGGGTATACTTGAACAGTTCCCCAATCATTCACAGGGCCAACATAGAGAGACGGAGAACTTTTACTCTCATGTTCATACCTGTGGCCGAATGACCAGTTAATGTAACAAGAACATCTTTTTAAACTGTGGACGCACACATAAAATCCACAGAAAGGCTCCAGCTGACCAGGAAGTTTGAATGCAGAACCTTCTTGCAATAAAACGATGGTGCTAACTACTACACAACCCCAATCTTATCCCAAATACTGCATTTTATTTTTTATAACTGCAGGGGCATCTCTTTCTCGTAAAACACTTCCACCTAGTGGTGAATTTTTAAATAAAATTTTGCAAATTCTGATTACAAATATTTCAGTTCAAGGAATCAGCCAGATCTTAAGTGTGTTAATGTCTGAATCGTACTATATGTAATATAGACTCTAATAAATAGCTGCACCCTCACATGGCATACCAAAAAAAAAAAAGAGTGATATGCTCATTTACGCACATGGCACACTAAAAGCTTCATAACGTGGATTACTCTGTCAGTAATTAGTGTTTTGTGTTCTTTTACATACCTTATAGATAGTAAATGCATATCTTAGGTTTATATCCAAAAAAAAGAAGAAAAAAAAAGTACCATCCCTTCTCTGGATAATCCTACACTCTACCTGAGCTATCAGATTTATCCAGAGAATAACTGTCCCCCGCAGTTTTTAACAGTGGATGTTGCTCTTGTATCAGAAACAAATAAACCCTTTGATCTGAATTTACATTCTGTTTCTGGAGAGAAACGCGTGTAAAACCTACACTTATACTATATTATTTTGGTTGGTAGATTTCGCTCAGGTCTGCTCATTTTTGAAATGCAGTTTTGCACAGCTTTTGGTAGATTGCACTGGTCATTGCTGAAATCAACTGGCTGCCTCTGTTTGTAAATTTTCCCAGTGTTAGTAGATCACTGGGAGAACTTCTAATTCCCATCCGTGCATTGTAATGATCGCAACCTCACAGTAATTTGTCCACTTAGTAGATCTGGCCCTGAATGTCATAATAAAGTGAATAAGATTATTTTTAATTTACCCAACATTTTTTTTTTTTTTTTTTAGATATTTTACATGTGTGATTGCTTATGTATTAAGTGTAATGGAAATATTGCCAGGTCCTAAGAAAGATAATTGACATCTGTGGGCATTTAATGAATTGGCAGGGCAAAGCTAACCTTACTGCTCAGTTAAAGGTTTTCCATGATTAACTCCTTCAGACTAATTATAAGAGTCCCACAGTTTTTCGCCATAATTTATTTTTGATTTTTAAATAAATTATTCTGAAGTTCTGTTTATCATAAAATGATATTACATCATGTTATATTAAATATGTGGTTGTTTTAACATGTCAGAGTGGTTGTATGGATGTGTATGTTAGTACCAGCCTGACATTACAGTGTGTGCAGTGATAGTGAAAGAAATTGTCTTTCACATACAGCCATGTTGTTAAGCGGGATCTGTAGGATCCCTGTATTTTGACTTCCACAGCTGTTAATAAAAACCTGTCTCTCTGTTTTTAAAATGTTGCTGAACATAGCACGTTAATGCATCAGTTGTAGTGCTTCTTTTTTGTTGTATGAGATTTGTTGGTTTCATGTTCAAATTTTGGATAAGTTCAAAAACATTAGTGCTTCTGACTCATTATTATAAAACCCAATGATTTACCCTTCATTTGGCAACAGTGTGGAAGAAAACATCATTTCCAGCTCTTGTCCAGGTAGATTGTGCCTTTTTGCTAAATAAATCATATGGAGTTTAAACATTTTCATCTTTTTCTACCTTAAAAATGTTTTTTTGGTTTGATCACTGTTAAAAGAAAGTTACTTTTTTCTCTTCTTTCTCTGACTTGAAGGCTTTTAGATTTTGTATGGTTAATTTAAGTTATTCCAACTTTGACTGTTACTTCTTTCTCTCTCTGCCAGGTTCTGCAGAATGTTCTAAACCACAGCAACAAGTTGTCCCTGGTGAAAGCTGAGCCAGGCTCTCTACAGAACTCTGACCTAGGAGGAATGAAGGCGGAAACTAACGGAGGAGGTGGTGGAGGAAGCAGTCCAGGCAATGATGCTGCAAGTGCTCCCATCACCCCACCAGAGTCCCAGTCACCTCTGCATTTCCTGGCAGACTTGGCAGAGCAGAAATCCAGGGAGGAAAAGAAAGGTGAGAGGAACAGAAGCTCAGGAATCAGTATTAATCTAATAACTTGTCCAGCGGGGCTTCACTTCACCAGGAACTGGAAAATATTTTGCTGAACCTCTATTTTTGCTCTGTCCCCCCCTTTTTTTTTTTTCAACAGAAAACAAAGAGTCAGTGTTGCTGGGTAAATCTGTGAAGGAAGACAAAGAAGGGGACAGCTTGGAAGTCCTGCAGCAGTGTAAAACCCCCTCATTGAGCAACAGTACAGAGCAGGGCTCCACACTCAGAGATCTTCTCACCAGTACAGCAGGGAAGCTGAAGCTGGGTTCCACTGATGCAGGAATAGCCTTTGCACCTGTCTACTCCACTGCTTCACAGGTACACACACCAACATATTCATGCTGTGTTCAGTGATTAAACATTATTAATTTGGAATGAATTAGAACTTTAAATCAAATACAGTAAATGTCATATATGAAGCAGTGACACTAGACATAGAGTACTGTGCAAAAGTCTCGAGCCACCCTTCATTTCTTTATATTTTGCTTCCAGGGAGCCAGACTTTCTTGTAATTGTTTAAAGAAGTCTTGAGCAATAGCTCTCCAGTTTTCTGAAGGTCTTTTAAATGTTAGCTGTTTTTTCACTAATTTTCAGTCCAGTACTTGTACCTGACTGCTTAAAGAAATGACAAGAAAACTTTCTTAAGAGAGTTCGGGCTGTGTTAAAGAATAAAGGTGGACGTACCAAATATTGACTTTCAAGCTGGTTAGAATTGTACAAACTCTGTTTTTGCATCATAGCTGGTATTTCTGTGTATGTTTCCATGTTTCCACGTTTCAATAAATCACTGCACCTATTTCCCATTTCCCTGTAAAATATAAAGAAATGAGGAGTGGCTCAACATTTTTGCACAGTACTGTATTGTATCACCTAGTCCTGTCCAAGCTCAAGCTTAAAATGAGAGAGTCATAATTTTGTATTTTCTGAAATATGGGTGATCCTACTTGCTTTTTCTATAGACTGGGAAGGGTGGGCGGACCATGCCCAATATCCTTGATGACATAATTGCTTCAGTAGTAGAGAATAAAATTCCTGCCAGCCGTCAGAACATCACCACCAAGTTGTCAGTGAAGCAAGAGCCCATCACCCTGACCAACAGTAACAACAATCCTGCTCCAGCTGTTACTGAGGATGCCAAACCAGAGAAGAAAAAGTCAGCATCTGTTACTGCAGCAGAACCAGAGGACTCAACCAGCCAGTATCCAGACATTCCTCACTGCTGGTTGAACAACAGACAGTTACTGTGGCTGAAAGATCACCGCAACCAGAACAACTGGAAGCTCTTCAGAGAGTGCTGGAGACTAGGACAGGTACACATCTGTGTTACAGCAAGTAGAAGTAGCAGTACTCTACTAAAAGTTATCAGTGAAGTGTTGATGAATTTTATGTCTTGTGTGTTTGTGTAGCCTGTGTTGGTGTCAGGGATCCATAAGCGACTGAATGCCAGTCTGTGGAAGGCTGACTCCTTCAACCAGGAGTTTGCAGACCATCAGGGAGACCTCCTGAACTGTAAAGACCAGGTGGTGTCCAACTCTGGGATCAAGGAGTTCTGGGATGGATTTGAAGACATCACCAGTAAGTTCAGTTCCCTTTAGTTTTAACTAAATATGGTAAACCATCAGTGATTGAGTCTGACTGGATCCTTTGAATCTGTTCAGAGCGACCAAAGTCCAAAGATGGAGAACCCATGGTCTATAGACTAAAGGATTGGCCGTCTGGAGAAGAGTTCATGGCCCTCATGCCTTCGAGGTACACTTATCCATCAACTCTTTTTCAGTGTTACACCTGTAATGTTGAATCTCAGATTGCATTTTATAAACAAAGGTCTCAGTACTCAGTAGTGACTATGAAGCCAAACAAACAAAAGTATTTATTGCAGATATGATGACTTGATGAAGAACCTGCCTCTGCCAGAGTACTCTGATCCAGAAGGGAACCTCAACCTGGCCTCTCACCTGCCTTCGTTCTTTGTTAGGCCAGATCTGGGGCCAAGACTCTGCTGTGCCTACGGTAAGAGGCATATAGTAGCAATGAATTCTATCTGGCAACATTTCCTTATTTTATATTTTTTTCTTGGTACATGAATGTCTTGCAAATAAAACATAAAAATGAACCTATTTTTAGTTTCACAGCTTAATGTATGCTTAGGTGAGTGTATCAAAGTATCATCCACATTCAAAGTTGGAGCCTAGGTTTCCCTTAACTGTACATTGTAACAAATTCCTTCTAGAAGCAAGTCTTGCCACTAGGCAGCCATCTTGGTGATGGTTGTTATTTTGAATTTCAGAATAAAAACCACACGAGTAGAATTGCCAGACAAATATTATTTTAATGTCTTAAATGCCCCCTTATTTACCTGCTGATTACTGTTTTGGCATAGGAGCAGGACAACCACCATCTATATATATAATAGTCAGAATATTATGCATGTGCACAGATGTATATACACATTTCACACATGAATTCTTGAAGTGCTCTTCCAATGTCTCTGTAACCTCCTACCTTTCTTTCTAATCAGTCGTTTCTCTCACTGTAGGAGTAGCTGCATCTCAGGACCAGGACTTTGGGACTGCAAACCTCCATGTGGAAGTCTCTGATGTGGTCTCTGTTCTGGTCTATGTTGGAATAGCTAAAGGCAACGGAGTCCTGTCCAAAACTGGTAAGATTTAGTGGACTGAGCTAAGTCATCAACTTAGAAATTGTGTGGACCAACAAGGGTGGTGTTGTGTATAATGCCTGGATTGCTGTCAGCTTATATAAACAGTTTTTTCAAAGAATCAAAATGGAGAAAATGCATCCCTTATTCAGCAGAAAACTAAACATGAGTTAGTAGGTGATTTTTGTTTTTACTGTTCTGTGTATTATGTCATAAACTAAAGGATTGTTGGCCATTTTTGACAGTTAAAACAGCAGAACCAGTGATAGATATATTTTTGACTGACTAAGTAAAGCTAGGGTTTAGTTAATTAGCAGGGAAAAAAATCAGTTAATTGTTAAAAATTATAATAAAGTTGAGCCACAAAGACATGAGTATGTGTCTTTCTGAAGGAGTGTTGAAGCGTCTGGAGGAGGAGGATCTAGATGAGGGGGTTCGAAAGAGACTGAAAGACTCCAGTGAAACACCAGGGGCGCTCTGGCACATCTACCTCAACAGAGACATGGACAAAGTCAGAGACTTCCTGCACAAGGTCAGCTACTGAAAACAGAAACAAGGATCAAAATGAAATTTAGTGAATTTCAGTTCAACCCTGTTGTCACAAATCTATTTCCTCCCCTTCAACAACCACTACCTCAGCTCTGTAAGGAGCAGGGGTTGGACATGTCGCTGGACCAGGACCCCATCAGAGACCATGGATGGTACCTGAGCAGGAAGCAGCGTCAGCGGCTGCTGGATGAGCATGGAGTTCAGGGCTGGACAGTAGTTCAGTTCCTGGGAGACTCTGTCCTTATACCTGCAGGGGCCATACATCAGGTATTTACTGTGTGCGCACGCGCACACACACACACACACACACACACACACACACACACGCGCACACACACACACACACACACACACAGATCACCTATTCATAAGGAAAATCCTCCTCCTGCTAAGCTATGATGTATATTGGTTGTATTTTTGTTGTATAAATTCCTGAGGCAGCTCTCTGTTTGAGACCCTGCAATAAATTGTTTGTCTGCAAGATGTTGTGTATCTTTTGTTGGACATGAATCGTATGGACAAGGCCAAACTAACAATGGCTGAATCTGCAATTACTGTGCCATATCAACATTTGCCGATGTTTTTCCTCTTGTCCACACAGAGCTCCATTGTTGTGAGTTAACTCCTTGAACGAGATATGTCAGATATGTTTTTGAGGGTCAAAATTGGGTCAGAACTGTTACAACAAAGGGTCCAATCCAGCCCAGTAGATAGCTTTACAAAGTGTGAAAATTGTAGAGATGTCATTAAAAATTAGTTTTTCAAAAATTGTAATGAACATGTAGCAATAGTAGACTCACTGAATGTGAAAAAACAGACATATTGTTGATGTTGCACCTATTTTTCTTAGGACATCTCAGGCTGTTCATCATCTTTTTTGTGAACAGTTGTAATTGCTGTAGTTTATAAAATGTGAAAGTTTCCAGAATGTATTTGTAGCTAAAGTAAAACATTTGGAGATGGTGTTATTTTATGATTTCACTGTTTTGGCCTTTTTGAGGTCAAATTGGACTGTGTTTAGCTCATGAACCTTGAGCTCTAGGCTGTTGTTCTACCTGGAAGAAACATCCCCAGATTTTTCCAGTAACACCTGCAAAACTGTAAGGTCATAGTAAACAATCTTGGGCTAAGTAGATGAGACATTTGGGTTTTTGAAATTTTAAAATACAGTAAGTCAGCTGTTGATTATAAGTCAGTCTAGAGTGCAAGCTGAATACAGTTTTACTTTCATCTAATCAAAATTGCATGTAACTGAGTAAATAACAGCCATAAAACAATGACTCTGTAACACTGATGTTTAAGGTTCCAATAAACTCATCTGCAACTCTACCAGAAACTCTAACAGAAATGACCCACAACAAATCTGTCAAACTAGTAGTAGGTGGCCTCTTTGTGAGTGTGTTATACTTGGCAAAATTAAAATAAACTAGAGGAAGTGGTTAGAAACTACAGTGATCAGTGAGCTTGTAGCTGAGACCACAGACAGAGTGGGAGGTCAGAAAATATTGAGACACACTTAAACAATGCTGTACTTTTAATGGGATTTGTTGACATTGAGAAAAATAACCTGATATTTGAACCCGTTTTTACATCTTTGTTGCATTGCACATTCTTAGTCTTTTAATAAACAGCACGTTACACCATCAGATGTCATAAATTATATCCCATGAATGTTTTACAGTTCAAACTGAGTACAATATATTTTACATGTCTAATATTTCATTATTTTTCATTTTCTTCAGAAAATTATGAAGTTTTGCACAGTGAGGCTTTCATACAAGATTTGTACAAGATTGCGATTACGCGTAATTTTGTGGCAGCCGTTTTCTGTTATATTAATTATCAGTCTGTTTGGGTTATTTGTCACATGATATTCTGTGTTGTTATAAATGCTCTGTGCATTAGGTCCAAAACCTCCACAGCTGTGTTCAAGTCATCAATGACTTTGTGTCTCCTGAGCATGTCGCCAACTCCTTCCACTTGACCCAGGAGCTACGGCCCAACAAAGAGGAGGTCAACTATGAAGACAAACTACAGGTAATACACCACATCTCAGTCACACATCAAAAAGACAGTTAAAAACCTTCTTTTTTATTTTTGCTTAAGCAAGCATACTGAGTGCAGCAGTCTCATTGTGGCTGTGCAGCTTGAAGCTCTGTCACTGAGACATTAGACTCTATCCTCCATATCATCTGCAGTCTGCTTTTCTGTAGTGTTTGTGTTTGAAATGACAAAAAATAAGACTGGTAGAGTGAATCATCATCATTGATGCTCTCTGGCCATGGAGTCCATCTATCCTACAGGATACACACACACGCACACATCCACCTACAGGGAGGATTGTAATGTGAGCCACCATCTGTGTGTTTGTGTGTCTGTCTAACCCTAATTAACAAGCTGCATTGATAAACTGTGCAGGTACAGCAACAGATGCAAATGTGTGTTGATTACATGGTAAATGGACTAGTATTTATACAGTGCTTTTCTACTCTGAGCAGTCACAGTACTTTTTACTAAAAACCACATTCACCCATTCACACAGATTCATACAGCACTTTTATTCTGTGCCTTTTAAGTGTTCTTTCTGACAATCGCAAACACTCGGATAGATGCAGTGGGGACAATTTGAAGTTCAGTGTCTTGCCAAAGGACACCTTGACATGTGGACTGGAGGAGCTGGAGATCAAACTACTGACCTTCCTATTAGATGACCTGCTCTAACTCCTGAATCGCATCCACTAAGTAGTTATAAGTGCTAAGTAACAGAGTAAAAAATGGGAATTTTCACTTACCAAAACTGAAACACAAACGTCTTGGATGGTATGTAGCACATAGCAGATCATATTGTTTGTCAGATAACTTCATTAACCCTTTAACCCCGAACCCCTCGCCGGCGACAGGTTTTTGCAACTTTTTTTAAACTACCGTAACTCTTGAACCGTTTGCGCAATCTAAAAAAAATCCAACGGTTTCTGAAAGCTTAAACTCTGCGCTTTTCAGTGATATTAGAGTCATTACGGTAATCCCGAGCACCGCGTCACAGCAGTCACGGGAAAGTGAAGGTTGAGAGAGAATGAGTGAGTGCGACGGAGTAATGCAGAAAACTAACATTTTATCGGACATTTGGGTGGTTTTTTGCCGTGGTTTTTTTTTTATTGTTTTATTTTTGTTGTGTTTTAGCGTTTTCTGCTGTGTTTTTTCTATTTTTTAAAATTCCATGTATGACCTATCACCCATCACCATGCATACACTGCCCAGCCCTCTTCCAACACCTGAAAAAGCAGGGATTTGGGGCTTGTATGACAGTAAAAACTGTAAAATTTCAATTTTGTTTTTTGTTTTTTTCTGTTATTAATCCCTGATTACACACTTATAACATACAGTAAAGCAAAACAACTACCAGATGTTGAAAGAAGTAGCAGTCCTGAAAAAAGGGACAAAAACACATACAGCAGATTTTATGACACTTTTACAGCAAAAACAACAAAATAATTCCAGGCGGCCTGCTTAACATTATAGGGGTTAAAGGGTTAAACCAAAAGTGCTACAAACTAAAACATTTTGTCTAAAATTATGAAGTGTGTAGGAGCCAAAGGAATTGTGGAAAATAAGGGGAGCTAATGTACATTGATCATAGCAGTTTTAATTATCCTGAAGATTATGCTCAAATTTTTATTGCACTCTTTTTGTAATATTGTGGGGGTTTAACTTGCAATATAAAGCGCCTTGAGGCAACACTTGTTGTGATTTGGCGCTATATAAATAAAATTGAATTGAATTGAATTGAATATAACTTTAATGAAACACAGGATGACACACAATACATCAGCTGTAACATCCAAACAACAAAGAAAACAGCTCTGACTTCCCTGTTCTGTCCCTGGGTTTCTTTGTAATCTCCAGACACAACAGTTGAACTCATAACGTTGATTTATATGGATAATTGTATGAAAAGAAATTGGATTACTTGTTTGAGCTTCAAACTTGCCCTGCTTTTCATTTACATACACAGATCCCTAATGGTTCGCAGTTAGAAATGAGAAGCTGTTACAAAGTAATTTTCTGGCTTCAACTGCTTTCAGAATATTTTGGCCATTTAGCCATTTCATTGATACATTCCTCAGCTGAGTTTACAAGAACAGCATTTCTGTTTAGAAACTCCAAAGCAAACAGTGAATTCAGACAGCAATAATAGTAAAAAAATCTCAGAAAGGCTGATGAGCACAGTGGGCTGTGAAGAGTCTGCACCCTCCCACTGCTTCTTTCTCAACAGTCACGACTATCTCATAGCCCAAGCCACCTCTGTTAAAGGTCATTCTGTTTGTCAGTCTAAGTGCAAAGAAGAAGGGAAAAAAAGAGATGGAAGCAGGGAAACAGCAGGATAAAATGTGAGGAGTACTAAAAAAGCAAAAATTGCAAAGACAAATTAACATTTAGTGCTGACTGATTGATGTAATTTGCAGCAAAAGGTGGAGCTGGTTTTAGAGGTAAAATTCAGTCCAGTCTGAACACATATACATGATATGCTCATTCCTATGACAACACAATATTTTAGTCTGTTACACTGGTCACTGTGTCAGATTGTCGATTGTGCCTTTTCATGACTGAGAGATATGATAGACTACATGTCGTACACCAATCAATCATGCTCACCATCTTTCAAGACATGAAGAAAGGAGGTAAAGGCCCGCAATTTCTGGGAAAAGAATGTAAGCCATCGATGACAACCAAAGTGGTTTGTATGATACTGGCTGTCTTGTCTTACTTATTTCATAGTCACTGCTACACTGGCGGCATTATTCCTATTTTCCTGGTGTTCCTGTTGGTCAGCCTCACAGAAGTGACAGAACCGATGTGAAAGAACTCAAAAAACTTTTACCATCCTTGTCTTTCTGTCAAAATTTGGTGAGGTGCCCCACTTTAATCAATGTCAGTTTGTGTCCTTTGTTTTCACATACATTAACTGCTGTAAGTGATGCCCATTTTGGTCCTGACCCAACAACCTAGGACTAATTATTGGCATACAGTACACCTTAAATGCCCAATTTCTGAATGTCCTCATTGATTAATGCCTACCTAGCTAAAAACTGGAGTGCCTCCACTTGTAAAAAAACAGATCTGTAGCTTCACTAACCACCTGTGGTAGTAGCATGCAGAGCTGAGGTCTTCCAGGTCAGCTCACAGCAAGTAAAGCTTGTCAAAAACCCCTCCTGCAGCCAGTTTTCTTTTCTTTTCTTTTCTTTTTGAACGGACTCAAATCTTGGTGCCAAACTGTGAAAGCTTGTTTCCGCCATAGATAAAAAAAAGAAAAATAATTTGCCATCCATAACTCGAAATTTCAATTTAGGTATCTAAAAATTTTAAGTTAATAAATCTAAATTTTGAGTTAGCTCTGCCAATCAGGAAGTTCTGCAAAGGATGTCATTTCCTTGTTACTCGGAAGCAGATGGCGCAGACGCTTGTGCGCTCAAAATCAGCACTGATACCTTAGCTATAGCATTGGTAGCTGATGCCTTCCACCTTCTGCTACCAGAAGGTAACAAGGAATTAACGTACTTTGACAGAGTATCCTGATTGGCAGAGCTAACTTGAAATTTTGAGATACCTTACTCGAAATTTCAAGTTATGGATGACAATTTTTTTGTTTTTGTTAATGAAATTAACAAAAAAAAAAAAAGAAAATGCACTAGAGGGGCAACAGTGAGACAACCCCCAAAACAGGAATGGTTTTACAGGTGGAGGCCACTGACATTTTTCCCTCCTCATATTTTCTGACTGTTTTTTCACTAGTTTTGCATTTGGTTAGGGCCAGTGTCACTACTGGTAGCATGAGGTGATACCTGGACCCTCCAGAGATTGTACAGGTAGTCCAACTCCTCCAGGATGGCACATCAATATGCGCCATTTCCAGAAGGTTTGCTGTGTCTTCCAGCACAGTCTCAAGAGCATGGAGGAGATTCCAGGAGACAGGGAGTTACTCTATGACAGGTAGACAGGGCCACAGAAGGTCCTGAACCCATCAGCAGAACTGGTATCAGCTCCTTTGTGTAAGGAGGAACAGGATGAGCACTGCCAGAGCTGGAGTGACCTCCAGCAGGCCACTGGTGTGAATGTCTCTGACCAAACAATCAGAAACAGACTTCATGAGGGTGGCCTGAGGGCCCGACGTCCTCTAGTGGGCTTTGTGCTCTGTGCTCACTGCCTGGCATCATGGAGCATTTGCCATAGAATACTAGAATTGGCAGGTCCACTACTGGCGTCCTGTGCTTTTCACAACGGACGTGAAAGGGTCTGGAGAAGCCATGGAGAACGTTATGCTGCCTGTAACATTGTTCAGCATGACCGGTTTGGTGGTGGG